>CAKKLC010003010.1:26871-46608 GCA_918559645.1 Ceratonova shasta | reverse complement strand
TTTAAAACAACTATAATTTGATGAAACTGCTGATCAGCACATCCATTGCAAAGTCAAAGTGCAAAATCTTTTATTTAGTTGAGCGCCTTACTGACTATACCGACTGCCGAAAAAACTTGAAGTCAAACTGTACATTTTCGAGCGTACTACCGTGGTCATTCTAACCGAATGCATCCTTAAAAAGCGAGATAAATCCCGACGCGGCATGCTACATTTATGTTTACGCAACTTTTTATTAGTCTCGCGGGCCGGATAAAAGTCCCTGTTGGGCCGGATTTGGCCTGCGGGTCTTAGTTTTGACACCTCTGCTTTAAGCTAATTAAATTTGTAATGCTGAGCAATCAACAATGCGTTTTCCTTTAATAAACCATAAGAAATAACATTATTTTACTGTCTCTTGGTATTAAAACATTCATAAAGTGCAGGGTTGATTGTAATATTGTATTCATTTGGCTGCACAATGTTGCATTTGACTCCATTTGAAGTAGCGAATGCTGTTTTTTTCTCTCCATCTTTTAGAATTTTATTAATGGTCCCGATAGGACAATTAAATTTTTTCCACAATTCATTTTACGTTACACCTTTGTTTTGTAGTTTTAAGTTTATAATTTCCATTTTTTCAGATATCTTATATCTTTTTCTTGTTTTTTTATTATTCTTTTCTATCCAACATGGCCGTTGTGTGTTCGATAAATAAAAATTCGTTGTTTTTACATTTTTGCTAATTTTAATATTACACTAAAAAAATTCTGTTGTTATAACGTACATTTTCGATAATAAAAATATCTTTAAACAAGCATTTGGCTGTATTAATAATATCAATTATTACAAACTCTTTATCGCAAGCCAAATTTTATAATTTTACGTAGGAGAATATTAAGAGTAAAACAAACTTAATTTCAATCCAAATTATTCAAAATAAAAAAAGTTATTAAATTTGCGTTAAATCTTACTTGGATAGTTGAGAGATTTAAAATTTGATATATCCGTTCAGAAAGGTGTCTCAGTTCATCAAAACAATAATTCTTCAGATAACTTTACAAACACTTGATTTTTGCTACTAAATTTGTAATATAAAAACGAAATCTGCCAAAACAAATAAAATGTAACTTTGGCTTAAAAATAATCATTGTAAAGAAAAGAATTAGATCTTAGGCTTTAAAATAAGTTAAAATACAAGGTAATTTATGATGAGATCTAATTTAAATAGAATTTTTAGATTTCAAAAACTTCCAGTAAATTTATTTTTTGCAAAAACAATTTTATCTCACCATAAACAAAAATTTTTAAATTTCTAAAAATCTAATTTATTTAAATAAAATAATATAAAAAGCGTGGGAAATTAATTTTAAGCTGATTAATTAATTCATAAAATTTTGAATAATTAAAATAAATTTTAAATATCATCTTCAGTAGTTTAGATTTTTATAGTTTTAAAATGAAAATCATTTAATTATATATTAGATCAGAGGTTCCCAAACTTTGTCTACTATAAAGCACACTCTAAAATATCGGTAGGGTGGCGGACACCACCTATTTTAAATCAACGAACTCCTTCCATAACTTGTCATTTTCCCATAATTTATTTAATTATAGTCGTAATGTATTAATAAATAATAAACAAAAATGTTTCAAAATAGTAAAATAATTTGGCATTTTATTCAAATTGCATACACACAGAGAAATTTATTTACAAAACGGAAAGAAAGTAAACAAAAAACAAATATAAAGAAAACATTTAAATAAAAAATATTATTAAGTCAATGTGATCTTTGGCATTGCATTTCATTGGCCAGAGCTTCATAATTAGGAGCGTATGACGATAATCCTGTTAGCAGACAATCATAAAGATGCTCATCGGTGAGTCGAGATCTATATCTTGATTTTTTTAAGCTCATGTTTGAAAATAATGAATCGCATAAATATGTCGAACCGAAAAATGATTCAATTTTATATACCGCTTTTTTTTAAAATGGGAACTCTTCTCTGTGCAATGTATTCCAAAAGTCCTCTGACATTTAAGATTTTAGCAAAATATCATTCTTAAGGTCCAAAATTTCTAACTCTAGTTCTTCTGTCTTACCTTGAACCGAATTTGCAATACATGTAGCTATTTCCATAACATTTATTTGGCAAGTAAAAGGATTGATACAAAAGGAAACTATTGGCTCAATGTGTTAAAACTGCAAAAATATCTCTTCAGACTGTTTTTTTAACTCTTGAAGATGCTTAATATATAATATCCCATTTAATTCATTGTCACCTAGAATTTTCTTCATATGTGGGAAATGCACGAGAGAATTGATCTGTAGATGTGATATCAACAAATCCAAATTAGCTTTAAATGACTTTACAGAGCTTATCATTTCAGCTATGCTTTTGTCTTTACTCTGCAACTACAAATTTAAAGAATTCAATTTTTTCGTGATGTCTGTGAGAAATCCCAATTCAATCAATCAGCCAGCCAGAGTCAGCTAGTTCATCATAATTTTCTTTTCTATCGTTTACAAATGTTTTTATTTCTTCAATTAAACTCACAAATCTTGTAAGAAACTTTCCTTTATTGAACCAACGTACTCCAGTATACAGAAAATGATCATGTTTTTTATCTTAAGTATCTTCTAACAGGGTCTTGAAAAGTCAGTGTTGCAAAGGAGCTGCTCGAATAGAATTGATTATTTTAGTAACTATTTTCATGACGTGTTCAAATGACAAATTCTACAACACAGAGCTTTCTGGTGGATAATACAATGGTAAAACATGAAGTTTAAAAATAAATCATCCTTCACGCAGAGGGCAATAAATCCTTTGTTTTTACGCATCATTGCTAGCGCCCCATCAGTGGTTATTGCAGATTGCTTGTGCCAAGGCATATTTATTGATTTGGCGTATGTTTTGAATGTATTCTAAATATCCTTACCCGTTGTATGTCCTTTCATATGTAATATTTGTAATATATCCTCTTTTAATGTGAAGTTACTCAACACCATTATAACCATAACTCCTAACTGTACTGTGACTGATTGATCTGTTGACTCCTTAAATTGTAGCTAGAACCAATCACATGTTTCCAAGTCAGTTTTTGAATGAGTTTTTATGTCTGTTGAAATTGCATGTATTCTTCTTGTGACTGTGTTATTTGACAACTCTAAGTCTTGTATTGCTGAGATAATCTCATGTTTGCTAGAAAAACCATCAAACAAACAATCGGAATCAGTCAAAAATAGTTCCTTAAACAAGTCACTATCAATGAAAGGTTTCTTTTTTGCGAGCATGTAAGATATTTTGAAAGAAGCAATAGTGGCCTTTTTAGAATTTTCTACATATCTAGTAAAAACAGTCTGTAATGCTGTTAAACTTGATTTTAGATTACAAATTTTTTTCTTTCTTACTTCAGATTTAAGAGAATAATTAACATTAAAAGTGCAAAGATTTCTCTGAAAGTGTCGTTCAACGTTATGTTTTTTTAAAACTGCAATGCTACTACCACACAACAAACAAACGATTTATTTTTCAAATTAACGAAACAATATAATTCCTCCCAGTCAGTGTTAAAATTATAGTTTCGTTGTCTTTTACTTGATCCACTAATTTTAGCGCTAAAATAAATAATAAAAAAAATAATAATTGAACTACAATATAATATCAAGGTTATAGAGCAAGTCTGTTCTAGATTATATGCATAAATATATTATAACAAGAACTATAACTATCTCCTTAATAATAAAAGTTTATTAATAGATCATTGCTCATGAATACAATAAATTACGCATCTCTTTTTTATCCTGTTAATTTTTTTTTTTAGAAAACTACTTATTCGTGTTTCGTTTGATGAACATGTCTCTTATCTAACTTCCATGACCCGAACAGGCAGCAATCACAACGAAAACAACGCGGTCCCAGGCGGGAAATACTTTTTTGCATCACTTTATGTACACGTGGAAACCCTTGAGTTAGCCGATGATTGCGAAGCAATTAGAGTTGTGTGTCATGTGATTTGGCGCCTTTCGGAGTTTATCAGTTCAGTTCGTGGAGTTCATTCCATTCGTTTACTTCAGGGTTTCTGTGTGTACAAGTTGTGATGTGCAAATGGCACTAGCCGTTCCAGGCTAGCGTAAATAGTGCAGTCTGGCTCACCGCTAGACAAGTTAGGACAAGTATCGAACATATTTAATAAACCTAGGAAGTCAAAAAAAAATAAAAACTGTAACAAATGAATAAAAATAAATCATATTTCAAAATAATGTATATAAAAAAAATTGTCTCTGTTGAATAATGAGAGGAGGGCATAGGGTTGAAAACCTCTGTATAAGATATCATTAGATAATTATGTAATATTGAATATTATACAAGAAAGGCTTATATTTTCTAACTATTTTAAAATAATGAAAATAATTACGAAATGTTTAAAATACTTGTGTATGTTGTAAATATATTTGATAAATTATTAAAATATTATGAAATTCATGTAAATTACTTTTTAAAACCTACAAGAATAAAATAAAATGATCATGTGATGTGGAAATTCTTAAAATTATTTTAGAAGTGGTGCGTATAAATAATGTTATTATGTAAAATGGATAAATAAAACAAGAAAAATGTTATATGGTTTAATTTAACTCAAGAATTTAATAATAATTGAATTATTAATTCTTAATATTATTCAAGAAGTGATGCGCATACATAGTTGTTTTTATGCAAAATATATAAATGAAACAAGAATTTTTTTTTATGGTTTAATTAAAGTTATGAATGAAACAATGATGTGATCTAATATTTCTTAATATTATTCAAGAAGTGGTGCGTATAAATAGTTGTCATTATGTAAAATATATAAATGAAATAAGAGAATTTGTTTTAATTAAACTCAAGAATAAAATAATCATGTGATCTAATATTTCTTAATATTAATAAGAAGTGGGACGTATAAATAGTTATTATTATGTAAAATATATAAATGAAATAAGAGAATTTGTATTTGGGTTAATTAAAGTTATAAATGAAATGATGATTTTATCTAATAATTCTTAATATTATTCCAGAAGAGCTACGAATACATAATTTTTTGTATGTAGAATATATAAATGAAACGAAAAAATTAATATATGGTTTAGTAAAACTTAAGAATGAGATAATAATGTAATTTACTAATTCTTAATATTATTCAAGAAGTGGTGCGTATACATACTTGTTTGTATGTAGTATATAAATTAAACGAGAAAATTTATTTATATATATTGTTTTATTAAATTTAAAAATAAAATAATGATGTAATCTAGTAATTCCGGATCAAAGCTTATCGTTGGATACGATAAGAGTTTTGACAATGTACGGCCATGGATCATGATAAGATGAAAAATTTAAAAAAAAGATAAGAAAAGTTAGAATTTTGTATAATCACAAATTTTGCTAAATGTTTCTTCTTTATGCAGCTCAAAAACGTAAATGCTGTAAGAAATCTTTCATGTTTGTCGACTTGCACCCATTTTATCTTTTTAATCAAATTTTTGATTTTGTCATTTAAACTTTCTACGTTCTGAGTGTGCACACCCCTTTCTCTGTAAATAAAAATGTATTTATAGCACACAGTATCATCCATAAAATTGTTGCTTGCCAGAAGATTATATGCACTCCATTCATCTCTGTATATCTTTGTTCGTTCTATCACACGTTTTTTTGTTATTGGTATCACTGTAGCTGCACTTCTGTCGCTAACTAAACATGCATACCCGCGTGGTGGTTCAAAGTTGCAATATACAATTCACAACGCCCATATTTGCGTATTTGAGCTGCTTTAACGATGGCTTTTTACATTGTAGTTGAGCTTTGTTTCGTCAACTTGCACAATGACGTCACTTCCACCCAACAAGCGAAAATTTGCTATAATGCAAATGTATAATTTTTCTTCAATTTTTTTTATGACTTTTATAACAGTAACACGTTTAAGCTTTGTTAGCCCAAGTATGTCACACAAATGTAGATTTAGACTATAAAACCATATAACTTTATAAACCTCTGCTCAATTTGAAAAATAATTGCTTTTCAGGAATCTTGTCTGATGCTTATGTGGTTTCTGCGCATGGAGCACCCTACATGCATACATCGCCAGCTTCATTATTCAATAGAATCATTTTTTGTTGCACAATAACATACTTGTAGTGCATTGGTAGCATCTTTGGTAGCCTTTATTTGCCTTTTTTCGATTAACCACCTAAACATTTGTTCTTCATTGGCTGTTATAAAAAATTCAAGCATTATCAGGGTTTGTGATAATATTTTTTATCTTTTACTATCGTTGGACACGTGGCAAGCGATAAGCGTTGATCCATAATTACTAATATTATTCAAGACATTTTGCATATTCATATACTTAAAATATAAAATATATAAAAGAAACTAAAAAATTTATATATGGTTTAATTAAACTTATCAACGAAATAATAATGTATTCTAGTGATTCTCAATATTAATCAAGAAATTTTTTTTAGAGGATTTAATTTAATAAATAAAAATAATGATAAGATATTGAAAAAATCTTGAATTTTATTTAACCCCTAAATATGAATATCGAAGCCATCAAAGACTTTTTTATTAGGTGCAAGGATCCTGAGCTTAATTAATGGCTTTTTTAGAATGAAATTGTGTTACGTGTTTAGTAATGTACAAGTTCGTACAATAGCCCAATGACTTATCAAGAATGTGCAAATTATTCATATAATTTTTGTTGGCAATCATGAACACTCGATGCACCAAATATAAAAGTCTTAGTTCAACACGCGATGGTTCCTTTCTTCGAGACTTAAAGTAACGATATGACTAGGGTTCATAAGTGCTGCTCCGCTGGATTTGCAACCAACGCCAGCATTCTACCCTAACTAATGTCTCAATATCGGCCTCAACATTTCAAAATATCATTAATAAATTGGTCTCGTTGATGCGGAATGAAAATGACATGGGAAGAACATTTAGTGGTCAGGTACTATTGTTCAGATGTATGAAAAAATGATGAATTACAAATTTAAAAGTCATCGTGATCGATTATTAGAAAATATAACTCGTGCTCTTGTAACTTTCTAGTGTGCCCTGAATGTTACCAGAATATATGCAGAGATAATACCTGATTAAACGTCTGTGACAACTCCGTCAATAATTGCTCATAAAGTAATTCCTAGCAGTACTATCCGCATCAAAAAACACAGAACGTACCTAGCTTTGACTGAATCCGGATTTGTTCATGAGACGGTGTGTCACAAATATAATTTCATCAAGCGTTTCACATGCTTTCACACTCAACACGTGGACTCAGTAAACAATGTAATGAAGAAAGCAATAAAGGATATAAATGGTACAAGTACTAGCAAAAGAGCAGCATTTGTTACAGAAATCGTTTGACGATGGAAAAACAAGCCTAATTTATATGATGCTGTTTTAAATTTAATATAATGCTAAATACCCAAAATTGTTATTTTAATTTTAAATTTATTTATCTTCTATTATTTTTAGAATAAGAGTATTATTTTTTTAAAGGTTACATTAATGACATTTTTTCCCAGCTCCAAAATTTTGCATATTCACATGCTTCAAAAATAAAAAAATATAAATGTTACTTGAAAAATCCTGGTAGTTCTGATATCTTTACATCTATAAATACATTTTTATAGATACGCTAATAAAATAACAAAATCTAGCTATATTTTAAGTTATTAGCATAGCCTATCAAATAGTTAAAAATGGATACATCTTGGTTATACATGTTAGATTAAAAATATATGCTTTTCTCTTTATCAGAAACCAGATTTTATTTTCTCTTCAGATCCTTTCAATGAATTCTTTTAGCGTCTAAAATTTTACCTTTTTTTTGGGTTTTAAAAGGTGTTTATGGTAGCTAGGTTATAAACATTTTTTTTTAAATACTTATTTTGTAAACCATATCTTACATAAAAAAATCTTTACTGGTAAGAACTTTAAACCTACAAAAGAGTCATTTTATTCAAAAATAATACTACAAATCATACTAATCATAAAAAGAGCTAGAAGTTTTTACTATGAAGAAATATTTCAAGTATCAAATATCTATATTATCAGCTACCTCTTTGTTAGTATAAATGTATAGATTTTTCTAACTTTCTTCGGAGACATTTAATTACCAGAATTATTTTTACTTTCTTTAATCAATTAATAAACCCTCAAATCTCCCAAGTATGATACGGATTATAAAATATGATAAAAAGACAAGAAATATTTCAATAAAATGATCCAAGTCTGCTCTTTTGTTATTAAGAATTCCTATAACTCACAATTTTACAGGAGTCTGCAGCTTTTTCTTTACAGATGCCAGTTAAAATCTTCGAATAAATGTGAACTTTCTTGGATTGATTCATTATTGTAATATCACTCATTACAGCTAAATTTTTTTAGATGGATTTGTTTACGTGCATAAACAAGAATTTCCAATAAAAATCGTTTTTTAATTAGTAATTTTGTTGAAATCATGTGTCCATGAATTAAATATACCTTAAGTAGTCATAGACAATCTTATCGTTGTAAAAAATACCACTCTGCTTTTTGGCATATTACAGTATCTGGTATTACTACATTATAAATTTAAAAATCTTTAGCTTTTTAAGTTTTTCTTCATAGAAGTTCTTATAAGAAGTAGTTATAGAGATTCCTAATAGAATTTGTTGCAACTAACATATAAAAAGTACCTTTATATTACAGTTCTAAAGATCTGGATTTTTATATTGATAATTTTTAATAATTATATATCTATATGAAGTAGCTGTATGTACAGAAATGTGATAAATATGCTAAATTTTATCAAGAAACCACTATATGTTGGATTGAATAAATAACTGCATACCAAACTGAACTCCTGGTGGAAGGTTAAAATATCTATTTATATAAAGCAACATTTCACACTTATTACTTAAATAGTTTAATGTTTTGATAAAATGTGTTGATTCTTATCAGATGTTTCATTTGATGATCAAAATTTGTTGAATTTACTCATACTTTTGGTAACTTTTTAACAGATAAAACCATGTAGTATATTAATTATAAGACGAGTTAATATTAAAAAATGTTCTTAAGTAAATCTTGTGTGGAGATATTGAAGGAATGGATAGTAAATGTAATTTAAATAACTCCTAACCCAAAATTTAAAAATAAAATGTAAGTTTATCTGTATACTACAACCTTGTTAGCCCATTTAACATTAGTTTCTACTTTTGATCAACATTAAGCCATAATTATCAAAATAAATGGTAAAAATGGTTGGAAGTTAGGCAACATCAGTTTAATAAATCTTGTAAAATCTTATCAGTAAATCATGACAGCTTTCATAATCATGCAAAAAATTACCCAAAAATAGACACATTACATCCTATTTAGTTTTATTCATAGTTCCATCCTATAATAAAAAAGGTCATTTCCATTTTATACTTTGTTTATGATATTTTGAAGTATGGAATTTATCATATCAGTAAAGATTTGATTTTTTACTTATGTAAAAACCATCTTTCCAACGAGGGAGTAAATCTTGTAAAGAAAGTAATGTAACCTTTATTACAGAAAATGAACAGCTGTAGGAGATTAAAGTTTTCGGTTTAGTCAAAAAACTACCATATGTCACTTTTTTAACTGATCAGAATTTATTTGGAAATGGAACCATTAGAATAATTTTTTTTACGAAAATCTTAATTTTATCTAAATTTATTTCTTAACAATTTTATTAACTGTTACAAATTTTGGCGCCTTTTTATCTGATTAAATGGTCTTTGATATAATCTTCTGATATTATGGATGAATCATATATGGCTCGTTAGTCCTATGAAACTGTTTTTTGGTTGCAATATGATATGAATATTTATGTGTATTAATTGCTTTAATGGCATGTTGCAAATCACTAAATTTTCTGATGCTGAATGCTAGATCTACTTTTGTAAAAATTTTATCAATTCTGTAGATCCTATTGTAAAATAAAGATATCAAGACTCGCAATATTTGCCGTTAAGTAAAGACATTATATGTGGTTGCAGTAATATCATACCCCATTTGAATGATTTTTTTTCTATTTTTAAAAACTGTTCTATACTCGGAATCATAAGCTATTGATTTAGAATATAATTTCACAAAGTTTTAAACAGTTTGAATAAGAAATAAGAATCTGAGATTATTTTTTTTAGATGTCACTCGATTTTTTACAATTCGAAGCTCAATAATGTCAAAAATCAAGATAAATAAACTTTACTGCCTATTGCCAATAGCAGAATTGCTTTCAAAAATTACAATTACTGGTAAAGAACCAAGAGAGAGCTATTATGTGCTTGTGAAATCATAAAAGTGTTAGAGTACCTAAACTTGACTTTTCAAGAAAAAACATACTATATAAATCAAAATATTTGTCTTGTATTTACTCCATTCACCCATATGCACATGCATATAAGCTTAATAGCAATAAACATATCTATTGATAAATATTTTATTATAGATGGTATTTTTTAGAATTTTTTAATTAAACATAAATCATTTTATTTAAAATTAAATACAATTACTTTGATCAATTATAATTTTCTTAAGTTTCACAACACACTTTATAAAATTTTATGATAGCTATTGATAGGTATATTAAAAAAACTCAATGTCACCATATTATTTACACAAAATTAATATAACTTCACATAGTTTTTATAAAATGTCATTCAACATTATCAAATATATTTACCTTAGAAATATCTAATTATATCATTGTATATTTAATTATTCTAGTTATATGAAAAGACATTAAAACAATATTAAGTCATTATTTATTATTAATCATCATTGTATTTTATTAAACGGCGTACAACATAATTTTCAAAATTGGTTCCATTTTTTGTTCGACCGTTAACATGTGATTCCATAGCAAAATCAGTATATAATCTCTAAATATGAATATTCAAATACATTTAAATGGGTACTTAAATTTAAGTACTCGTCAAATGTGAACCCATTTTTCCTTACTGATCCGAATTTCTTTAATAGCATTAACAAAGTCTCGTCAGAAAACCTAAATGGAGTATTTCCAACCACTTTATTTATTAATTTTAATTTTTACATTTAGTATAACATCCAAATAAAATATTTTGCGTCTTATAAAAATCGTACTTATCAAAAAGACGCTTTTGGTGTATAACAAAATCTTTTATTGATACGAAATGTCTGTTAGAAACAAAATTTATTATTTTAGCTGTATGTGTCCTGTTAAAAGTCCATATTAACCTATTAATTGTCCTTCTTGAAATGTATACTTGGAATTCTAAGATAGATACAAATTTTACCTGACATAAGATTATATTGAATTTCATCTGCAGTTAAATTTCTCAGTTTGCTTATTCTAATTCTAAAATGCTTACTTAAAACTACTTTTTCACTTTGCAAAGAAACTTTAACATAATAAAAAAACCAGATGGAGGATTATATACTCGTTAAAGATAATTTATTAATAATCTAACAATATTCATTATTTTATTTAAATAATGTATATATATGATACGATTATTGTAATATACATAAATAAAAAGATAGTGGGAATTTTTAATACTACAGAGACTTTATTTAGATAAGAAGCATAGAAAATAATTATTGATATTTTATGATCTCCATTGATATAATTCATAACCATTTTTGTTTTTTATTAAAAATAAATTGAACTTGGAAATTTCTATTTCACGAGAATAAGAACAAAAATGTCACATTTGAAAAAAAATGTTGTCCCTTATTTTTTTTATAAATTTTTCATGCAATTTTCAAATTTTTTATTGAGAAATTTATATTTAAATGATTATTTTTTATTTAAAATATTTTTACGTCTAAAAATACTGATAAATTACATATGGTTTAAATTAAATAATGAATAGAATGGGCTAAATGAAAATTAAATACCAAATTACTATCAGTTTTAAAAAATCCCAGAAAAAATTCTATTAGAGGAATGTGGGTTTTTGGTAAATCAAACTTGTTATTCCAATGCCAAACAATTTCATTCAAAAAATCGCTGATCTTATTAAGAACGTAATTCTTAAAAAATATAAATTTTTTTCATATGATTTAACAAGTAAAAATTAAGCCTTTATTTATATAATTTTTAGGGACTTTTGTATACTTGTCAACAATTTTTCGGTAATTATTGATTTACATATTCGATACAGTGAAGAGCGAAATTATTAGATCGAGGATTCTTTTTGAAAATAATAATTTTACATGTTTATGAGTACTAAGAGTAAAAAATATAATTTATTTAACCAGAAAATAGATTATTTAGTTATAGGATCCAGCAATCTTGTCAAAAAATTGGAGGAACCCAAATTAAATTATATTAATAACAAATTAAACCATGAAACTTAATAAATTAAATCAAGTCCATCCACTATAGCATTCAGGGTTTATTTTTAAATCTTAAAAGAGATTTTCCAAGTCTATATGACAATTCAGAAACTTTTAAATACTCAAAGTTATTCAGTACATAGTAATACGAGATTGTTCTACTTGATTTTCTTTTCTTGTAAATACTTTTGGTTAAACTTTAGTTCAGGTAAGTGATTCTTTTACAGGGATATTTTTTTATTTAATATTTCTCGCCAAAACTAGTTATCAAATAATATAAGTCACTTAAATTAAATTAAAATCAAATTTAGAAACCAATAAATTTAATTTTTATCATTAAAATATTTTAAAAAATGTCAATTCTAATCGAAAAACAATTTAAAATTTATTTTAGGGATAAAAAATCACGCATTAATGTTTTAATTGAAAAAAACGTATTTTATAAGAGAAGTTTATGTGAAATTTGCAAAAAAGGAATTATGAAAATTTATAATGCAAAATGCAAGCAGTGGCAATGCAACAACTATAAATGCAAAAAAAGAATTTGTCTATCATGATTCCTTTTTTGCATACAGAATCATTCCATCAAATGATTTATTAAGAATAGATATAAATGGTTAAGCGGACAGCGATATTTGGATATTTTAATTTAAAATGGCAATTCATAAGTTGCAATATCCAATACTATAAAATTTCTCATAGAGAAATGGTTGCAAGAAAAATTGAAGAACAAGATGTAATTGGAGGTGATGAGATTTTGTTGAAGTTGACGAATCTAAGTTTGGAAAAGTAAAATAAGGTCGTGGACATTGAGTAGATGACGTACGGGTGGTCCGAGGAGTTAAAATTACAAAAAAAAATTGTTTTTAAAAGCTGTTCCTAATCGAAAAGCAGAAACACTTTTGGATTTATTATCAAAACATATTGTACCTGGATCTATTGTACATACAGATTTATGGAAAGGTTATATGAATATACAAAGCAGACTAAGTATTAACCATAAAACCGTAAATCATAGTCAAAACTTTAAGGATCTAACTACTGATGTTCATACAAACACCATTGAAGGAACATATACTGGGTTAAAATGTAAAATTTCTTCACGATCTAGAACAGAAACATTGATAGATGATAATTTATGCAAATTTATTTGGCGCAGACAAAATAAAAATAACTTATGGAATGCTTTTTTAATATGTTTATCAAAAACTAGATATTTTTGAAATAAATGTTTTTTAATAAATGTGTAATTTTATAATTATAATAAAAAAACCTCCTAAAAATTTACTTAACTAAACTAAAGATGCTCCATACTTTTCAAAACCTCATGCTCAGAATATAAAATAAGTTGATTTATTTTAAAGATTAGTTTGAATTTATACAGATGTTTAAAAGTGTTTTATGTTTAAAAAAATTATATTTGCTTTATCTTTATAATAAAGAACCATTAAACTTTTCAAAATAATATTTTATAATTTTTATGATTATCAAACGGTGATTTCTAAGTATAAATTTTTCATGTAGCAAAAATCCAATATAATAAATGATTTTTTTTATTTTAAATCAATTGTAGAAAAATAGAGTTCCATTTTTAAATGATCTATAAAACTTTTTTTTTTCAACAAAAAAATGATCATAAATAAATACTAATATGATATAAATTAGGAAAATTTTCTAAAAAAAAAGAAATTAATCTAGATTAATTATGAGTTTGATTCACTTTTGATAATTAACACCTGCTTTAAAATATATTAAATATTTTTTGCTATTAAGCATGAAAAAATCTAAAACAAAAAATCATTGAGGATATTTTTTGCAAATTAAAACCAGAGAATCAATATGAAATAAAATTTATAGAAGGAATTGTTTCAAACGTATCTCTAACAGGTCTGAACTTGAACAGCTTGAAAATATAGTAGTTTTGATATTATTAAATAGCAAAAAGATCCGCACTTGAGAAAAAAATATTATTTTAATAAGAGAAACAAAGTGCTGGATGGTTGTAATTGGGTTTATAAAATAAGGGAACATAGGTAAAAATTATCTTTAAAAATATGATCTTTTTTGAGGGTTTTAAAGTGGTGTTGAAGATTTTTTACTTTGTATTTTTTAATAATTTTAATGTTATGAACAAATTGAGCTTTAATTATCACCCAACGATCAAAAAAACAAAAATTATGATGAATGTGGATTTTACGACTTTAAAAAAAAGAAAAAGAGTAAAATAAAATAAAATAAAAAGCATCAATTTATCTGTAATTGTAAAAGTAGAAGATTATATCATTTAATTTTCTCTGTTTTGAAGTACCATAAAAATTAAATTCAATACTCTTAATAATGCAACTATGATATTCTGCTGCGAGCTCGCAATATTTGTTCTAAGTATCCCATAATCTTTAATTTACCAAGTATGGAAAATTGGATATTTTGGATTTACAAGATTCATTAAGTTATTAACACTTATTTTTGAACTCTGTGATATCTCTTAATGCATTATAATAAACCCACCATTGATCCGTAACAATAATAGACCCAAGATAAACGTTCACATAAATAATTTATCTCATTATTTCTCTATTTCTATTTAAAATTGTTATAATGAAGAGCTTTCTTGTACCCGTCTCTATTTCTCCTGAATACTATTGTCAAACAAATATAGATTTTTATCTATTTCATTTATTTTGCTTAAGCCATCAGAAATTAAACCCCATGTTTGTACTTGTTCTTATCATGTAAGCACAAATGGCTTTTGTAACAAGATAAGCATACAGAAAAAATGTAAATAAGTCATATTGATACTCAAAAGCTATTTTTTAAAAAGAGGATCTATTCATGTATTAATTTGCTCAAAAAGTAATTTCGTTTTTTTTGTGAAAATGGAATACACTTTTCAAATAATGAACAAATACTTTATTGCAATTTACATTGACGGTTCTTGGCCAACACCTTTTGCTATCTTCTAGCTAGTGTAATAATTCCACGCTCTTGACATTTTTAATCCTTGCTGGTAAAAAACTGATCAAGAGGATTTTTTACCTCTTCATTTAAGGTGAAGGTTTCCACCTAAATAATTTTGAAGTGATTTGAACAAATGATAATCTGATGGTGGCAGATTTACAGCATATTAGGGGTGTAGCATTGTATCCCATTCAAGCTTTTAAGCTTTTGACGATTGACCGAACTTGTTTTAGGTCTCGCGTTATAATGGTGAAACACTACATCTTTTTAATAGATTACTTCTGGCCTTTGCTGTTGATTGGTATCATTCAGATTGTTCTGGTCAAGATAATAGACATCCGAATTAATCGTTGTGTTATTCGAAAAGCTGAAAAAACAATTGCTTTGAAATCTTACAAAACATACAGCATCATCTTTTTTTGTGGAATATCAGCTTTGAAAATAGTTTGAGCCAATTCATCTTTTTTGCTGCATGAGCTCTTGAATTTAAAGCTGATGGATAAAACCAATTTTTTGTTCATAGTGATGATGCAGTTCAAAAACCAATCTTTTTGCAAACGTTTGAGAAGCGAATCACAGACGTCAATGCGTACACACAGATTTTTCTCTTTAAAAACATAGGCAACCCATTATCGAGCATCGAGAATAATCCGATGACTTTTAAGTGGTCATGAACTTTTGAATTTGATAAATTTAACCTCGATCCGATCTCACGTAATGTTATACACTGGTTGGCATCAACTAATTCTTTATGGCGTCTTTATCAGCTTCAATGGGCCTTCGCAAACGTGGTGCATCTTTGACATTAAAATTGCCGAATAAAAATTTAGCGAAGCAATTCTGTCACTGGCATACGTCAGGACACCTTCATCATACACATGGGTCAATTTTTTTCTATATTGAACAGCATTTCACCCTTTCTGTGTTAAAATAGTAAGATATGTATAAAAAGACGCTTATCGTAATTCATATTTAAAAGAGCACCAACCAAAAACTACTTTGCAGAATATAATTGAATTTTTTATACTCTAGCCTTTATATATGAGCTGTCAAAACATATAATATTTAAACCGTTTCAGTGTGAAGTTGGTTCACAAAAGCCAATCAAACCCTCTGTCGTGAAAACCGAAATTACTTTCCAAACAACCTAATATTTATACATTAAGAAAATTCTTTTCATTTTTAGCTTTGAACCTTCGAAAAAGCTATTTTTTGGATACTACATTAAAACGACAAGCTGATTTACACATATAATAAAAACCATCTGCAGATACAACTTTTTCAACTCAAGACATTCTAGTATCATCATAACAAATTGGACATAAAATTGTATTATGAATTATTTTACAGTTGGATAAAAAGAGATTTGTATCATAACTGCTAGTAAATGTATGGTCTATGAATATCTTAGAGATGATCAATCTCTTCAAATTTCCATCTGAGTAAAGTTTTTCCTGCCTTTTGACTTTTTTGACAGATATCTGTAACATGTAATGGAGTTCTAAATTTTTTTCACAAATATTGCATAATCCATATGCAGCAAAATTTTATTTTGGTTTTTAAATTTTCGTGATATTTTTCAAGAAATTATATTTATAAACGAACAGTGTTTGGGTGATTTCTAATGAAATTTGAAAATTGAAGAGAATGATGAATCTAGATTTTTTTTGGAAATTTAAACCTGGTCATAAAAAAAAGAGATCAGTAGTTTTTTGAAGTGATAGAGCTAGGAAGCCAAAGTTGTATTATAGTACCGTTTGAAAATTAAAGTTTTAATACACTTACACATTTAGTAAAGTTATTCTTAAGTCATAGGACCAGTCGCTTCTTTGGTATTCCCCCTCCGTTATTTTATCATCTAATTAAAGCCATTGATGTATAAAATAATCTTAAAACTGTTAGAACAAAAAAAATTGTATCTGATCTCTCAACTCTTGAGAGTCATCTGCTTGAATTTATGTGGAGATAAAGATTAATAAACTATTTGATTATTTTTTTGTAGCTGTTAGTGAAATTAATCCAGCTAACTAACATTTATTATTATCTTTTTTTAAATTAATTAGATGATAAGATAACGGGAGAAAGGGAGGATTCCAAAGAAGCGCCGACCCTTATAATAAATTATTATTGGAGATTTACATATAATTAACTAATAAAGCTTATTTTACATAAGGTTCTGTAAACCTTCGTTAAATTTTATTTCTCCAATAGATTAATTATTGCACACAAAAAGAGAGGCCGAAATACAATATAGAACGCAGAATGATATTCTCAACGGATATTTTTCTTAATTTTTATTTAAGAAGTATACAATGATAAGTCCAAAAGATTCAATATTAGCCTTATCATCGCTTTATGAATAAATTTGTTTTTTTTTAATATTTTCATCAAATATCAATAGATATAAATTTAAGTTAAAATATTAAATATATTTTGAAGACGGCGTTAATTAAAAAAGAGGGTTTGTAAACCATAATGCACCCTAATTTTTATGAATAATCTTCATAATTATTGTTTAATTTAACTTTAATTTGTAATTAAAATTTTATATTAAACTATTCTATAAAATGTTGTAATTAATACGTAAAACCGAATAGAAAATTGGGATCAGTTAAAATAAAGCGCCAAGAAATAAATTTAAAATTAAATTAAGAATTTCGTAAAACAAATTATTCTTATGGTTCCATTTCCAAATAAATTCCGAGCGGTAAAAAAAAAGCTCCATACGGCATTTTTTAACTGATCAGAAAATTGTATCAAGAACAGTAAATAGTTCAAAATAACAACATTTTTTTAATTCCAATTTTATTATTTTAAGAATAACTAATTGATTTTAAAATCTTATATGAATTTGTAATAAAAGTGATTCCAATTATTTTGCAATTTTATGTTTTCAAATCATTAGGTGTGATACATTCATAATGCTTTGTCCTATTTAGAGAAAATAATTATGTTATATAAGTTGTTAATATTAAATGAAACTTTAAATAATTTTTAAACCTTTTTAAAAGTCAAATTTTTATTGCAAGAATTATCTTTTAAAAAAATATTGTTATTGTCATTATGAAAAAAGCTAGAGGAAATTTAAAAATTTTGAATTTACAAGAATAAAATTTAAGATTAATATTAATGGCTTTTTTCAAACTATAAAATCATTAATATTTATTCTTAAAATACTATATAAAAACACATTTCCATTCATTTAAGTAATGATGTATAAATATCACTAATTTTTGTTCTAATTTAAAAAGTATTATTGTTTTAGAATTAAAATGAATATTTATTTGACAAGTTTTTTAGTATTTATAAAGAATGTTTATTTTGGGTTTAAGATTCTTCAACAAAGAATATATTAAAAGTATATTCATTCATAAATTTTGGATCAACAGCAAATTTTCAGCCAGCTCAAACAACATGCAAATTTTCACCGTAAAAAATAAAATTTAATTAAATCAATAATTCCTTGAAAATCTTTTTACAAACATTATTTTTAAACATTAATTCATCTAAAAAACGAGGTATATAACTTCCATATAAACCTTTCATCTATTTAATTAGCAATTTTATTATATTCCACGATAATTAAATTGTTTGCGTATTTGCGTGTGTTAGCAGATGAACAAAATTCTGAGAATGATTTAGCATGAATTGTTGGGCAAAAAAATTAGCTAAATCGCCATATACTCTTCAACCATTTCAATAAATAATAGAGCCAGGATGGCAAACTTTTTGAATTATTGGAATTAAAGTATTCAGAGATCAATCATTGACAACTTTTAAGTAAAGCTTGGCTGGAGAATAAGAAGTATCTGCAATGCAAAATACCCAAATTTCATTTTCAGGGTAACTACCAACATGTTTTTTTTGGATTATGTCTGAATAAACTTTCATAAATTTTACAGACTACACCGTTTCCGCCAAGTTGAACAGGATTATGAATAAAAAAATTTCTGCACAAGGAACAAAGTTTGAAAAAAACACTATGCAATGTATAATGAGAACAAGAAACATATGTCAAGATAAGTTTTATTTGTGTGTTATTGTGCAATTTTCACAATATTTTGGTCAAATAATTGAGTGAAATTTTAAATCTTAAAAAAAAAGTGTTTTCACGCACTGAAATGCATTTTTATATTTCAGACAGTGTTTATTCATACATCTCTATGCAAAACTATCTGAATTTCTTACATAATTTACTTGTTTTAAACAGAAAGAACATCTTTAACATGGTTTCATGTTTGGAATTACTCATTTAAGTTTCCAAAAAGATAAAGAATTCTTGAATTGAAGATATTGCAAATTTAATTTCTTGTTGAATATGGTATTAATAGATTTAGTTTTTTACATTTTTTATAAATATTCTAATCATTCAGAAGACACAGTTTATTTGTTAAATTTCTAATCTTGAAGCTT
>CAKKLC010003010.1:6863-19294 GCA_918559645.1 Ceratonova shasta | reverse complement strand
TCAAGCAGGATTACAATCAACGTATTATCCACGTAAACGATATATCTCATCTGTTACATGTTTCAATAGAAAATGGATTGAATTGTTTGGAAATTAAATCTAGCAAGACTCTTGTGATTAAGATCAGGGCACTATTTAAAAACAGTCCCAAGCAATTTAACAAGTATAGAAACGTATGCAAAGAACATAATCTCAATTGCAAAAAACCTCAAGCTGTCATTACAGTTAGATGGTCTTCTTTTTATAATTGTTTGAAATGCATTATCGAAATGTGGTTGCCCATAAATGATTTTCTAATGAGGTGTGATGATAGAGATAGTACAAAAACCCAAGAGCTGATGTTACTAAATGATGTTAATCACTGTAATCGATTTTACACTGTGCTTCTATATCTAGAAGAAAAATTAACGCCAATTATGGCATTAAAAAAGAGACTAAAGACCAATAAAAGTATAACTCATTCAATGAATTATATTTTCAATTTTTTGATTCCAAGCGTAATAAATGAAAATTAGAGACCTGAAACAAATGTTAGGTGTATCGCTGCTTTGAGTTTATCTAACAATATCAAAGAAATCGAAAATATTTTCTGTAGTTTCACCCAAACAATTTATGATAAATGGAGGAATACAAGCAATCATAATATTAGTATTGAAGCTTAAAAAAATGTGGAGTAATTTTTATATTTTTGATTCATTTGTCAAAAAAAATTATCAAACAGATATAAGGATGGTATTTAAAGAATTTAACTAGTCAATCGAAACAGAGTGTGAGTTTAATGAATTTGTTAATTTTAACATTTTTAGATCTAATGATTATGATATTTTTAAATTCTGGAAAAGCCTTTCGACCCAATTTCTAAACCTTGCGGGTAATTTGTTAGATCTATTGTGCATTCCAAATGGAAGCTTTTATGTGGAAAGGTCCTTTAGCTATTTAAGAAAGGTTCAAATGCCATTGAGATCTATTTTAATTAATAAAAATCTCGAGATGCAAATGATTATCTATTTTAAAAATAGATCTTCAATTTCGTAAGGTAAATAAATCCAGTATTGATTTGTTTATATTTCTTTTCTTTTTAAAACATTGTAGTCTTTATTAATTGATATTTAATCATTACAGGCTTCACTTTTGAATATTGCAAAAATTTTTTCGTGTGCTTCTCTCAAAGCAAAAAAACAGACACTTAATACGAAAGCATTGTTAAAAGATAACGAATTAATTTTTACTTCCTGATTTCAACCCGAATTTTTACATAAAAATTTTATAAAAATTGCGCCCGATTTTTACACTCCGACCGTAATTTTTTATTACGCCCGAAAAAACGGGGCCCAATTTACGATCAATTTTTTTCCATGATCCATCAATATATCTTTATTGAAAATAGTATTTTTAATAGTAATATTATGAAATTGATGTAATCTATATAATTAAATTTAATGATATTAATTAAGATATCATTCATTTGCTTATTTTTGTATTTCTGAATACCCCAATTATTGTTGACTCGGAATTATACATACATTCGTACAGATAAAATAATTTTTTTCAATTTCTATTAATATATCATGTAATGAAAATGAAAAATGATGGTTTATATCACAAAACAACTTTGAATGTCTTCAATAACATTTTTGAACAATTATGAGTCTAAATGAATTTGCTTTAAATAGTACAAAATATGAGATTGACAAAATTGAAGTTATTGTATGGATATAAAATAATTGACTTTAAAATCAAATGTGATACTTGAACTGTCTTTTTATGTATTTAAACGATTTTTGTTTGTATTTTAATTTTTTTTCAAAGTAAGAAAATTTCTGTCATATAATAATTTTAAATATATATTTCATGCAAATTTTCATCTTATAGCTTCAGTTTTTATTAATACAAATCCTTTAATATCTTTTGCGTTTTTTTTAAGTTAAAAGGTTATGAAAAGACATTGTTGATGTTTTTATTACACATCAATAAAGTCAAAAGATAATAGATATTAATTATATTTTCAAAATGTCAATTAGTTTTTTTATTAAATGAAAGAAACTTAAAAAAATTTTTCATTTAATATATAAAATACTATTAATTTTATGATACTATTATACTACTAAATAATAACTTCATTAACAATAAAATTAGCGAAAAAACTATAAATATTTTGGAATAAGTGATTTTTTAATTTATAAAATGTTATTTTTTATTAAGATATTTAAAATGATATGCAGAAACTTAGTATATTTCAAAATGATGATTATGACAATTTTTAAAATTATTATTATTTGGATTTTTTTATTTTTTAAGTTTATTAAAAATCTGCAAAATTGTGCATATTTTTCTATTGGATATTATATATCTGTAAACGCGGTATACAAACATCAATAATAGATATATTTTTGATCATATTAATCAAATTTTATGTTTCATTATTCAAAAGCATTTTAAATTACAAATTTAACAAATACTACATGATGATTTTCAGTTTTAATTTCTTTTTAAAAGTGTTATATTACTAAGAAATAGTTTAAAAATATAATTTAAAATAACCAATTTATAGTATGGTAAGAGTATGTTTTAGGTTTTTTTTAATTTTTAAAATTTAAAAAATGATAAATATTAAAAAAAATAAATTTAATTTATTTCTAATACTATTTAAAACTTCTTTGAAATGTTTATGTTTTCATTACTATATTCTCATATATCCTTCATTTTATAATAAAAGTTTGTTTGATATTGTGTTTGAATATAAAAAAACTTTACACATTACAAAAAGTTTTCTATCCCTTAAATATGGAATTAGGGATCTCATGGGTTTACAAATTTAAACTAGTGACTGAATTTACTATGATTATATCTATCTAAATCTCTTAAAGCTTTTGAATAAATATTTCTTTATACGTAACAACAATTTTTCCTGATAGATTCGTTTTTGATTTTAACTGTAACTAAAAAGCATTTTTTTTCACACTCTACAGCACATAAATATCATTTCATAGTTTTATGAAGAATCCAATTATATTTAAATTTAAAAAAAATACTTTCACGATATCTATGATACTAATAGTATCTTAAAGTTTATATATTTTATCTGAACATTTAAGAATTTCACTTTTTTAATGATAGTTTTAATTATCAAATCCTACAAAAAAAAATTTTTATGGTTTGTTTTCAAATAATCAGTAATTGCATCAAAATGAAATATTCTTAATATACTTATAAACTATACTAAATATTATATTTTAATTGTTTCTTCATATTTAAAGAAAAAGCATCTCTTATGTTGTCCGATTGCTTTTATGAACATATAAAATACTAAAAATACCAATCATTAGACTTTTTTTACATAGATAATTGATTTAAAATTGTAATATTTCGTACAAATTAGACTAGTTTTAATCAAACTTCATGGAATAAGAAATATTTGGATCTTGTTTTTTTACACTTAATATAAATTATAATATAAAAATTAATATCTCATAATAATTCAATAATTTTTAATTAAATCAAGAAGTTCTTCGAAATTATTCCATACAACATTGTTTTTAAACATATACTAATCAAGAATCACTGTTTAATAGACTCTTTTCGTTTTTTTAACTTTATTTTATTCTAACGAGATTAAATGTTTTGTGTGTGAACTAAATTAAATGGATCCACAAAGTTTACTTAGTAATTTCTGTAAAATAATTGAATTCACTTAATTAAAAACTTTTATAAGCTGACCACTCATCCGAAACAATCGTTATATTAAAACTACATACATAATCGATCAAAGGTAATAAGCTAAAAGCTTTTCTGCTTTGGATAACTTAAAAAAACCCTGGATAGTGAATGTAGGTATTGCGAATTCCAAAAACCATAAATTTGAAAATCCAAATCCCGCTCTCGATGTTATTTTGGTTTATGATAAAATACACTCTCGTCAATTTAGAAAACGACATTTTCACCACCTAATCTTATAAAAGTTTCTTCAAAATACCAACCGCTTGAATTACGCGAATAGTTATAAAACTTTATCAACACGCTTCTCGAAACACTTACTTCTTTCAACACCACCTCTTTTTTAACATCAAGGAACGATTTCCAGTAATAATAAGTACTTTTAAAGTGACATTTTAAATTGTTTAAAAAAACTATTCATTCTAATGGAGTAGTATTTTTGAAGAAACAACAATTCGGATTGGCACACTGCAAACTTACACAGTCTTTATTTCGAAATTTTTTTGTTTTATCTGTATTGACCAGAAAACTAGGAAATTTATAAAAACTACCTTTAAGTCCTTTTTATCTCAGAAACATTATTATTTTTTTATTTTCTCCTTTTATTATTAAAAGTATTTTTCTAGAATAAAAATTTTCTTTCATCGAGTTTATCTCGTTTTTTGTCTTTAGACTAAAACTTTGTCTGTATAAGTTTTAATGAAATCAAGGTATTAGATTTCCTTCTCGGTATAAATTTTATTTTCCATAACATTTTTATTGAGAGAATATCTGACCATAAGGGAAGTTTTTAATAAATTTTCAAAATTGTAGTAAAAAACCAAGTCTTACTTTAGTCATATCATTTAAAAAAAGAATATTTGAATTTTTTATATTAGAATTTTGTTCATAAAAAAATTATTTAAACTTTTTGGAGTAATCCTTGTTGAAAGGTTTCTTTTTGTCATTATAATAATAAATCATTAAATTTGGTTACAAAGTTTCTATTTAAAAATGAAAAGAATCTTAATTATAATAAAAAAAAATTAAATTTCATAAAAATGTTCTTATTAATTAAATTTCATAAAAATGTTCTTATTAATTAAGCTAATATTATTTTAAAGTTATAAATTAATTGGTTGATAAAATTGTACTTCTAAGGAGTATTTAATCGTTTATTTCCTAATAAAATGCATAAAAAATATTTTAACAAATTTCTAGGATAAATTAATCACATTAAAGCATCTAATTTACGTTAAAATAATCAGTTTATTCACAAAAATTTATTAGCAACTTCTGGGATCATTAAATCAAGTCACTTAAAAATTTTAAAAATGGATGTATTTAAGAAAAAATAATATCTAAAATATAGCGTTAAATAAAATCCATAAAGAGTTTATGAATAATCTTTTTATAAACTTAATAAACTTACTTAATTTAATACTTTTGCTTGTAAAATAAACTTGACCATTAAATAGTAAACATTTTTATTCTAAAATTAATTGCAGTTGGCAAAGTTTTTGTTTCTAACTTAGTTCATACATCATGACTTCAAGTATTTCTAACAAATAATATATTTAATAGGAGTATTAAGAAAGATAAAAAAAGATTTTATGAAACTTAAATTAATTATTTATAAATTTAAGAAAACCTAGATTATCTTACTGAAATAGTGTCAAATTTAAAAATATCAAATTCACTAGATAATATATTGAAGAAATAATTTTTTTATCTCTTCATACGAAAATTTGTTGTAGTTATTATATAAATATATAAAATTTTGGCAAATTTGTACACACTGACCTTTTTAATGATCCTTTTAACTAAAATATTACAATTAATTTGCTTAATTTAAGAATTGTTAAATTACTTTTATTATTTACTTACAGATTTCACAATTTCAACTTCATATAGAAATATTTTTAAGTAAGGTGTTTTATGGAAAATTGATTGTATTGTTATTTTTAATTCTAAATAAAATAAAATTTTAACTAATATTTTAAGATATTGTATCTATAGCTCAAAATTAACTTTAATTGAATTACAAATGACATATATTATTTTCATATTGTTAATTTACGTATTCCAAGACATCATAAACTTCAAAATTCCGTTAACTATTGAATTTACAGTCCAAATTATAATGGTAGCTGCTTTAATTACAAATTAATTGATGCATATTGCGATATTTAAATTATATTTTTAGTGTTATCAGAATTATATATATAATTAACTATGAAAAATAAATTTATTAATAAAAATTTAATTTTTGACAATTATAAGCTAGAAATAAATTCGAAACACAAATAATTACCCTGTTTTTGGTTATAGGCTACGATCTTAGTAGAGTAAAAATGTTATTTATTTCAGCAAAAAAGCTCTTAGTGAAAAAATGTATCTTAGTAAAAACATTAGAAAAAAATGAGTAATTGATTATCAATTTTACAAAAATATTGATTTTTATTTTTAATAATCTTCATCTTCACTAGCAATATTGTATTCATCAATGAAAATATCAACGACTTGTTCTCAAATCATTTAATCTTCAGTATTTAATTCTTCTTCTCCAATTTCTGCCTCTTCTTCTGACTCATTTCGATATAATTAAATTCTTGTCTTTTTAAATCCATTCATAATTGATGTAACAGGAACTGCTTTCCATAAGTCAGATATCCATGTACAAATTTCTTCACATAAAACTAATTTTAAATTTCCTGACTTAGTGTTTTGCTTGTAGCCACTGACCATCCAATCTTTCCAATGACGTCGAAGATGAACCTTGAATGATTTATCGATTCTAATATCTAAAACTTGCAGCTTCTTTGTTAGTCTTCCAGAAATCATTGAGATTAAAGTTCCAAGTGACGCAAATTTTGTTTTTTACTTCCGCCGTACGATGTCCTGGTGCAGAGTCATGCATCAAGAGTGACTTTCGATGAAATATTGAATCTTTTAGTATTATCCAGACTTTATTGTGCTACATTTGAGTTCCAGTGGAAGTCATTTGAGACTTTTCATTCGCTGATATTATGAAATTTGATGGAAACGATCCTGATGGCAAAGTTTTGCGTTTAAAAATCACATACGCTGGAAGTTTTGCACCATCAGCAGTTACACACAAAACTACAGTAAACGACATTTTTCTGCACCTTTTGTAATTACGCGGACGTCATTTGAGCCTTTCTCATCAACAGTGAATTTTGATGGCAAATCAAATGTGACTAGTACTTCATTTATATTGCCAATGTGTTCAAGTGGATAATTTTCTTTGTGTAGAGTTACATAATCAACAAAACTTTTCATTTTTTCTTCCCAGTCTTCAAGTAGTTTCTTACCAACCGAGCTTACAGCACAAATAGTAAGCTTGTTCCAAATTCATAAAGCTAAAAACTTAGTATGCTGATCTTTTAAAATTATTGATTTGAATGTATGGCTAAATTTCATTCTTCTAGCAATTTGAAGTTCCTTGCAACTTGATTCCTTGCTTTCTTGGTGTTTAAACCCATTCCTTTACCTTTACCTTTACTTCCAAATCGGGCTACTGAATTGAACGGATTCTTTTAACAACTTTAGCTTCTTTATTGCACTTAGACTCAATTAGATTTTTTGAGACTTCCATCGCTTAATGAGACTAATATGTACACCAAAATGATCAGAATCCTTAAGAATTGATAATTCTTGAGCGTAATTAACAGCATCGAGTTTGAATCTTAATGTATAAGTCTTTAATTTCTTTTCTGACATAATTAATTACAGGATAATAAATTTGGTTTCAAAATTTTGATTTCGAATTTTTTGGCGGGATTTTTGAAAAACATTATTTTTAAGAAGATAGTTGCTTAGTAAAAATAACTCAAAAGTATTGGGCTGCAAAAAACCTTACTTAGCTAGTAGCTTAGTAACCAGTAGTAGCTTATAACCAAAAAATATGGTAATTTATAAAAAAAAATAATTAAAGTGCTTAAAATAATTTTATTTGTATTCGAATATAATTATAAATAATAAGAATTTGATATGTCAAATAAATGTTAAATATACAAAGGGTATAACAATATGAGGTAAATATTAGTTTTTAAATGCTATAGAATATATATTTAAAAAAAACGAATAATCTACCTTCTTAGTAAAAAAAATAAACACTTCATCAGATAATATTATGATAAAATATCTCAGATGCTTCTTATGATATTGAATTATTTTATTAAAACTATTTTTCCATTTTTATGAGACCTTAAGCCAATATTTTGAAATTGTAGGAATATTGAAATTATGTTTATTTATAAATATAACCTTGAGGCCGTAAATGATTATGAAGTATTATTTTTTTTCAATTTAAATAATTATCATAGTCATTGAAATAAGATTTAGAGATATTAGAAACAAATCTTTTATAGTTTAATAAATATATCCAACTTTTTTATATAAGTATAACATTGATTTATACGTTTTAAATATTACCTTAGTGATCGTTGGTAAAAATATGAAAAAATCAATTATATTTTACATTTTTATAATCAAATTTTTAAATATTATTAGGAAAGGTATCATTATAATAACCTGAATTAAAATTGTGATAATTGTTTTAAGAAAAAACGCTGTTTGATTATTAATAGTGTTTTTTTATATATGATTAAAATTCTTTTTTTTTCGAAATCATATTCAGAATTATCGTTTGAAAACTTATTATACCAAAACACGGTATTTTTAGATCTCATAACTAAAAATAGCATTCATTTAGTAGCAAAATTAAACATTTCTATCGTAGCTAGCCTTTCAAGATAGTATGATTGTTCAAATATTTGCCTGATTTAAAACTTACTGCATATTGAGTATATTTTATGTTCAAGGTGACTATATCATTTTTGCCATTTTTCTTAGGCATCAAAATATTTTATTATAGTCGATAACATGTATAATATATTCAAATTCATTTTCATCAACTTTGAATTTATTCATATATATGATATTCATTTAAAACTTGCGAAATGAACTTGGAAAAATTATATGAATTACTGGTACAATTTTTAAGACAATTTTAATGTCTTTTTGATATTTATATGAATCAATAATTCTTATTTTTTCGGGTTTATAATCAGAAATTTACTAAAGGGATATTAATACACTCTATTTTGACAAAACTAATCAGTTTTACTGTTTTATTGGATAATATTTCAAATTTCATGTAATTTTAAAGCTTGTAATATTCTTCTATTTTGATATCTATTAATATTTTCCTTATTTTTTTATATTTTAATTTTTTTTATATTTTAAAAAAAATTATGTTCAGGATCGGGACCCACTTTCCAAATTTGTTAAAAAAAAAATTTTATTTTCACATGTCGCAAATATTTATATTTATTTTATAACTTTAATTTGTCTTTACATAAAACAAACTTTAACACAACAATGAAGATTATTTAAAATCGTGAAAGTGATAACTAAACTATTCCATTAATTTAATTGGGTTGGGAAGTGGTTTTTCTAGATTTATTTTCTTATACATCTACAAAATTACATATTTAATTACTTCTAGAAACAACACACATCTGATAAATTCATCAAAAAGGAAACCTTTTCTTTTTTCTTTTACAAATTTCAAAAGTAAATAAAGTGAGTTATCACATGTTACAGTGATGCCTAGATGCGATACCGCTAAAATTTAAATTCTATATACCTACTGGTAATTCTAATACTGATAAAAAACCTCTAGAATCTAACATGCTATCATATATATATTTCCAATGTTGGATATATATTTTTATAGTCAAATACTTTGTTAATGAAATTCTTTTGTTAAAAAATTTGTCAAACAATGTTTTCCTCTTAAAATGATGCATAAGATCTTTCACTGCATCAATAGA
The DNA here is from genome assembly GCA_918559645.1 of Ceratonova shasta. NCBI lineage: Eukaryota > Metazoa > Cnidaria > Myxozoa > Bivalvulida > Ceratomyxidae > Ceratonova > Ceratonova shasta. The sequence goes on along the minus strand of CAKKLC010003010.1, from coordinate 9,740 downwards.
TAAGAAACTTTTGATTTCTAAATATTTTTCAATATTTTACCCATCATCAAGTTATACTGAATTGTATACTTGTCGATACTTTTTATGTTATTAACGTTCCTTCTAAAATATGATTCATGACTATGTACGACTTGAATTTGTGTATATAACTCATCTTTTGTCAAATGAAACGTCGTATAAACTCGAATATATATCCCTAATTAATAAGAGAATAAAAAAGGTAAAATTTTTAAAAATATTCAAAGAAGCACGCTTAAATAAATATATGAAATATCCGATCGTTGATAATATGTTACCATTCTTTTTTTAAATTTTCCCATCAATGTTAAATAAAATTGAACATTAAAGATAAATAAAATTAGGTTGAAAAATCTTATCATTTTTTAATTCACATTTAAAAACTTGATAAATGATACTTTTGTTAAAAATTATCTTTATATTCTATCGTGGTTTTTCTTCATTTTTAATATTTTTGAATAATTAAGCATATGAATACATTTTTGAGAAATGTTATTAAATAAGTACTATTTCATATGTATTAAAATCAACATTGAGGTTAATATTGGTATAAAAGGCATTTTGTTTGTACTTGCTATACAGAAAAATATACTTTTATTCTATATATGAATATCTAATCAATTTAATATTTAATTTTTCACATACATGACTCAAAGACTATAATATTTGTTGATAGATTAGAGAATCGAGCATATTTTTTTAGGTATTTAAAAATGATTTTATCTTCAAAATTCATAATAATTTGAAAGGGAAAAATAATGTTATATGTACTTTGAGTACACTAAAAATTGCCAGAAATTTTATTATGGGTGGTATATATTTTAAAAAATAGCATTAAAAGCGTTAACAATATAATTTTGTCTTAAAAGGGTAGAATTATTACACAAAAATACATTTTCCTTTTTTCTAAAATAAATAGATGAATTATGCTTAATTAACATTATGAAAACATAATAGTGTATTTCATCAAGTTATACTTATCTGACTTTTTTTTCTTAATACAATAATGTATATTTAATTTTTTTTATTTTGAATATATTACCTAAAATAACTTTAATCAAATAAACTGTATTTTATATAATTTTATGATGTATATTGAGTTTATGTGTATACAGTCCGCCCTCGTTTTTCGGGCACTCTGGGCATGAGGCACCCCGCCCAAATCGAAAACCTTGGGTTTTGGGGCATAAATTCCAAAAAACTGTAAATATTATTTATATAAACAGATTATAATAATTTTTTTCAGATTTTACCCCGTTTTGGTGCACTTTATTATTTATTAGACTAAATTGGAATTATATGTCATGTCCATTTTGGAAATATCTGATATACTCTTTTCTGTTGCGCTATCAAATCGCAGTTTATCCATTTATTATTATATTAACCCATATGAAAAAAACTTTCAACAAAAGAAATGGAGCAATTTGGAAAGGATTACAAAGATTCGAAGATGTCAGAAAGGGCCTTAGCATCCAAATATAACATTTCAAAAGGAAGCGTTTCAAGATTAAAGAAAGAATTCAAAGTTGAAATCATTGGCAATCAAGACAAAGCTGTTCAAGAGCTCGTAAAAAATGATTTTAAAGAACTTGATAATCAGATATTTGAAGTCTTTCAACGAATTTTAGAATCTTGCGTGCCTCTTAATGGCACTACTATTAAAAATATTGCTTAAAAAATAGCCAAAAAATGAATATTTTGAATTTTAAAGCCTCAAATGATTGGATGGATAGATTTTAGAAAAGAAATAATTTAATCTTTTAAAATATTTATGTAGAGTCACAATCTGCCGATAGGACACAAATAAAGAATTTTAGAGAAGCCTTTAAAATTAAAATGAAAGAGTATGGGAAACAGAACATATTTAATTGTGATGAGACAGCGTTATATTTTAAGAACCCTCCTAGAAAAAGCTTTGTTGTGACTTGAGACGAATGCAAAGGAGTTAAATCAAGTAAAGATCGCATAAAAATCATGTTTACATGTAGCATGACTGGCGAAAAGATAACCCCTTTGATTATTGGAAAATCAAAGACACTGAAACCATTTAAGAACTTTAACTTCAATGAAGTAGGTATTAAATATGCCTACTCTTCAAAGGCTTGGATGACAACACAAATATTGAACACATACTTAAAGGAACTAAATCAGAATATGGAAAGAGACCAAAGAAATATTCTTTTGCTTCTAGATAACGCACCATTCCATCTCAGCATTGAGTTAAGCAACGTCGAACTGATGTTTCTGCCTAATTTTACAACTTCTATTACGCAACCTTTAGACATGGGGATAATAAAAGCCTTTAAAAGTCATTATTTCAATTGTTTAGTTGATTCTTACGACTTTGGAAATACAAATAACAAAGAAAACATCTTTGGATTTATCAATATTAAAAACGCAGTTCTTTTAGTTTCGATAGCCTAAGACAGAGTGACAAAAGAATCAATTATGAATTGTTTTGTAAAGGGATTGGAGAACAAACAAGAACACCAAGAAGACGAAATTCCATTTTTCAAATTTAGAAACGCTTATAGATAATAAAATTGAGGAAGTTTATGATGAGGCTTTTGAAACAATTGAGGTTTAAAGTTGTGATTCTATTGAAAGCATTGAAAGACCTTTAGAAGAAATTAGATTGGCTTTATCACATTTTGATAAGTTTTTTTCTCTTGCATCAACAGTTTTATCTTCAAAGTTAAAAGAGTTGCTTTTGATAAAAATAGAAATGATAAGGGAATGGAAAGGGAAATATGGTTTTGGAAGTAGCATTGCTGACTATCTTATAAAAGAATAAACAATTATTTATGACGTCCAATCTGTATAATGTTTTATAACTCTAATGCATTAAAAACCTTTGTA
>CAKKLC010003007.1:18499-33859 GCA_918559645.1 Ceratonova shasta | reverse complement strand
TTGTTCTATACAAGAAATACTATCCATCTCCCAAATCATATTTGCATTATTTAATTGAGATTATGAATAGTTTGTCTAATAATAAAACCAATGATATTTTAGAGCAAAATCAATATGCTTCAATAGTATCAGAATCATGTATTAACGTCAATTAAAATCCTGTAAATATAATTCATTTCCCCGTTGAATTACTAAAGAGAAGATGATGCAAATATTGTTCAAAACAAAAAATAAGAAAGGAAATAAATTATGAATGTGGATTGTGTAAAAAAACTCTTTGTCCAGCACATTGCTTTGCGCTATGGCACAATGAGGAAGATAGTAACACTTCGGGAAGTGAATAAATTATTTTTTTTACATTTTTCCAATGTTATTTTTCTTTATTTTCGTATTATAATTTTTTTTTCTGGAATTTTCACAGTATTTTTTTCTAAAATTTCGACACCATTTTTATCCAAATTTTGTCACTATTTTTTGTTAGTTTAAAAAAAAAATTATTTAAATTTATAAGAATAATGTGAAAGGGTTATATAGTTTTTAATACATGGCAATGCCAAAAATTAAATTCATTTCCGTCAAGTTCTTTGTTTAAATTTAATTTTATTCCTTAAAATATTATTTTATCAATAAAATATTTAATTATTCGAATTTAGTGTTTCATTACATGTTTTAATTATTAGAATGGAAATATACTCATTCAATTGTTATAAAGTTTATAAAACTTTTCCAAATTTAAAATTGAAACCAAATATACATTCATATTTATTGAACGTCCTAAATTTAGAATTTTTTGTCTAATATTTTCTAAATTAATTATTAAACCAAATAAATTACTTTAAAGATTCAAATAAAAAAAAAATCAGTATTTATTACTGATTAGTCAGCATTTTTACATTTTTATTAATTAATTGGTTTTTAACCCATAAAAAAAGACTGAAATATCCAAATTTATGTAATAAAAATCAATTATATTTATTCTATAAATTTAGTTTATTCTTAGGAAAGTATTAACAAAATTATAAATTAAAACTGATTTAAGAGATAAATTATATTACTAGATATCTAAATCTAACTATAATATTTTTTCTGTTAGTTTAATTCTAGTTTGATATAAAAATTTTTAAACACTAACAAAACTTAAAACTAATATCAAAACCAACTTCTAATAACGATTTTTAGTATTAAAAATAAAATGGTAAAATAATTTAAAATTTACAAATTAAATGTAAAAATTTGAGAAGTGCTAACTAACTAACTAAATAAATTCTAATTTTTTTTTATTTTTTTCCTAAATTGAAAATTGTAATTCATGACCAGAATACCATAACAATTTATGACATATTTATCATGATCTAAACCAGAGGCATGAAATTGGTAACCGCGGGGTAGTTTTTTCTGGCTCGCAGATCCCAGAAAAACGTTATGAAAAATAAAAGATATTTTTATGATCAATATCATGTTATTATATTAGTAATTTAAAATTAATTTAGTTAAGTTTATTCCCAGCTATGTTGCCGTTGAAAAGAGCAAAACAAAAATCAACGAGCAGAACATTTCAGGAAAAATAGAAGAAAGAGTATTTCTTAATAATGAAAATAAATAAACGAATCGGTTTGAATTGAATGGCCGAAATATCTGTTTCAAATGTATACAATCTTGAAAGACATTCTTCAACTAAACAAGTCAACTTTACCAAATTAAGAGCAGAGGAAAGAAATGAAAAGTTAGAGAATTTAATGGTGTCTTTAAATATGCAACAATCATTTTTCAAAAACAAGAGCAAACAAAATGATAACATTTTAAGAGCCAGTTTTGTAGTAGCACAAAAGATTTCTAAGCATGGAAAGCCTTTTTGGAATGTAAATCTAATCAAAGAATGCCTTTGCGACATAATTAACATATTACGCATAGAAAAATCTAAGAAATAGAGGGAATCAGTCTTTCTCGTTGGACGATTGCAAGAAGATTAGATAGAATGTCAAAGAATGCTAAGGTGTTACTTAAAAAGAAGAAATCAAACTTTTGGCCTTTACAATATAAATCAACAAAAGCAGCGACGTAATGGATACATCCCAATTAGCAATCTTTAATCGAGGCGTTGATTATAGTTTTCAGTGTACCGAAGAGATGCTAGAACTGTGCTCATTAAAGAATACTACCGAAGGTCAAGATATCTTTAATGAAATAAAGAGTTTTGAAAGGTTAACTTGATTCCTTAGAATGATATGACTAAAAATTGATGGTGCACCAATTATGGTTCGAAACGTAAATAGAGTTGTTGGCAGAGTAAAAGCATATATTAAAGAGCAAAGGGCCTTATTGAAGCCTTTTGCTCTTTCCAATCCATTATACACCAGCAAAATCAATAAAAGTCGATCATGTCATAAAGATAGTTGTATGCTGCATTAACTTAATCGAAGGTATTGAATCATAGGCAGTTTAAAGAATTTCTAGTTTAACTTTATTCAAAATATGAAGATCAAAGCTATTATTGGGAAGTACGCTGGCTAAATAAAGGAAAAATGAATAAGCTATTTTACGCTCTGAAGGAGGAGATTTTTATTTTTACGAGCTCAAAGAGGAATGAAGTTCAAGAACTTCAAGATAAACCATAGGTTGTCTATTTAGCCTTTTTGATAGATGTTACAAAACATTTGAATGAACTTAATTACAGACTACAAACACAAAATCAACTTGTTCATGAACTTTATGGACAAATATTATCATTCCTTTGAAAACTTGATCTGTGGAAATTACAACTACAGCAAGGAAATGCATATCACTTTCCAACTCTTTTAAAGCATTTTAAAAATATATTAAATTATCAGGAATTTTTCAAATTTCATAAAGGAAAAGATATATTGAGATTAGCATTGAAATAATTTGCAATTAAGTAAATATAGTTTAAATTTGTTTGTTTTTTTGTTATCTTTTGTCAGGCTCAGATAAACCTTGGTCCTTATCGTGTGCAGAAAAGCCATGATCCAGAAATTTTACATGAGGAATTTGGTATCAGATTTAATGATTTACGAATCTAAAAAATTAGATTTGATATTTTTTTCTTCTCAATTTGATGTTGATACTTCAACAACTCCACATCAAATTCAAATGGAACTAATAGATTTAAAGGGAAGATAGAGCTAAAGAAGAAAGCAAAAACCGCAAAACTCATTGATTTTTACCAGCAAAATTTTCCAACAAGCGAACTTTCAAATCTGTCAAGATTTGTTTAAAAGCGATTAGCTTTGATTGGCAGCACATACAAGTGTGAGCAGCTATTCTCCAGAATAATATACACTAAATCAGTACAAAGATTTAGAATAACTAATTATCATTTCGAAATTTCATTGTAACTAGCAAAATCTTGGAGTTCACCAGTTAAATCGTCTTATTGAAAATTTAAAGTCACAGAAAGAATAAAATAAAACTTTTTTGCCTTTTTAGGAGTATTAGCGCGTATACTATTTTTTAAATATGACAACTAATTGCATTTATTGAGGGGTTTTTTTTTGGGAGGGTAGGGGTTTAAGAGAACCTTTCAAAACAAAAATCTACAAAATTTATATCGCAATCAAACTAAATTCAAGGATTTAACTGATATTATTTTCTTAATGGGAAATATATTTCTGGTCCTCCTAAAATATTTTTAATTGACATTACCCTCGGACCATATTTAGCTGCACATCACTGCTATAAATGTATCAAATTCAAAAAAATAGGAATAATTTATCTCCTTCGTAAAAAGATCATAAAATATTTTTTTTTTCTAAAAATTTAAAAATTATATACAAATTTTCCATTTTTTCCTAAAACAAAATGTTGCATCATTTTGTTTATCTTCATTAGCCACAACTAACTTTTATTTATAATTATAAACAATAGTAGAATAAGAATAATTGAATAAATAATTACCGCAATAATCATAGCCTTTTCCTTATCTTGGCTCTCGCTAAAAATTAGATGTATATACCTCAAAAATCTATTTAAAATCGTTAAATAATTAGTATTTTCTAATTTCGAACAAGAATAAGAGTATGATAGATTAATTAAAGATATTTTACATCTAAATTTTGAATGAAGGGGAAAAAAGCCAAATAAATTACTAAAAAAATAAGCAGAAAACACAAAAAAAAATTAATTAATTTTTTTTTATTAGCAGAAAATTAGCCAATGAACTTTTTTGTTGTTCAATTTCCATGTAAATTCACTTCAAAAATCCGTTCTATTTTTTGTTTTAATATCTTTTTGCAATTTAATTTCATATTTTAAAATATTGTTGAATGACTCAACAGATTGCGTATAAACACCAGTTTGTGGATCAACAAAATTTTATTTGTGACATACAGTTTGGTGCTTATATCCGTGTTGGTTCAATTTGTGATAACTATTATGTTCATCGATATAAATTGTTGAATATTAAATTACATGTTCAAAAATTATTGAAAGAATTATTTATGTTTTTTATTCGGCAAAACTTCTGCTTACACCTTTTCAATTTTTTTAAAAAATTGTCAATCTAAACTATAACAATAGTATCAGTTTTATTTGACGAAGACCATCCACGATGAGACTTTGCTTTATAATTCATTATTGTTTCATCAATGTGAACTATTTTCCAAAAACCTCCTAACTTAACCATATTAAAATTTTCTTCTTACATTTTTATTATCAACTTCTCTTTTAGTTTTCTAAGCGTTAGTTTTGAAATTTAAACTGTCGCTACAATATAATGCATTGGCTGGTTTCCAGACATTCTTTAAACAGAAATCATTCAATTTCTTAAGTTTCCACCAAATGATTTAAAAAATTTATTAAAAATAATCAAAACCCGTTTATATTTATTGTTGCATCTTTAATTATAGCAAAGTCACGAGTGATTCTCTAAAAATAACAGGACATTTTTCAAGCTTCATTTGAACATTGCATTGTGGGCAAGCGCATTCAGTCAGTATAATAAAGTTCCTACAAAACCATTAAATAAACTTCTGAGAACTAGCTCGCACTTATTCTTGTTCTTGTTGTTGAACATCTCTCATCTGTTTATTTTTATATTTAAAAAATAACCCACAAGTAAAAAAAAAGCCAAATGTCTTTTTTTCCTTGATCTGAAACTTCTTCTATTTCTTTTTCATCTTCATCGTATAAAGTAGAAAAATCCTCACTTGCGGAGGTGCTAATATTTTCATATTTAGTCTCACTTGACATGATAGAACAAAAAAAACTGTTTTTGACAAAACAAAAACTACCATATATAAAGTCACTTGTCACGCCTTTAAAAAAAACGATTTCCCTATAATAATAACTAAAAGATGCAGTTTTTAAAAAATACAGAGTACAAAAAGGATTTAAAAAAGTCAATAAATGTCACATGAAAATAACTAATAAAACGTTGCAAATCTCATAGACAACCCGTAAATAATAAACAAAAATGTTTGCCGTCCAATAAAATTTACTAAAAAAACACATAAAGTAATAATAATGTTAAAAAAACCGCCAACTTAAATAAAGAACCACTTAATAGTAAAGCAATTTATACACGAGAGACAAAAAACACGAATACACCCGTCTAGTTAGAGCGACCTTGAAAAACTAAATTTGATGATGCTCTTTAAAATGATAAGAATGATTTGGTGTATCACATACCATATGTAGGTATAACGTATGTATATTTTTTACTTTTACGTACGTGATACAAGTTTTTGCGTTCGAGAGATAATATAGTCAACGTTTCACGTACTTTCCCATGGTAGGGCGGTTAAACAATAATTTCTTTATTCTTGAGTATACCAGAAAGATATATTATCGATTATTTAATTCAGAACCTAATTTAAATGACACTTTAAAGAACTTGTATTTAATTTATGTCACATATACATGCAAAAATATGATTTTTGTAAATGATCTTGTTGACTAACATGATAAAAATACAATATTAATTTTTAACACCAGTTAACAGAATTTTTAATTTATTTTACATAAATATTCAAAATTAAAACTGTTAATGTATGTTTTTATAAATCCAAGAAGGCAGTCTTTGATTTAAATGAATTTTTTAGTTTCCAGATTTATTTGTTAGTTCTATGCTTTCACAAAAACAAGCTTACTAGAGAAAGTGTAGACAAATTTGTAAAAAAGATGAAAAATAATAATTTCTGGTTCTCTATGATACTAAAATCATATCTAAAATCATTTAGAAGTTAAAATAACAGTTTAAATATGTTGTTATTCACTGTTTAGAATAATAACTGTAGTTTTGTATGTATTTATGGAATTTTAATTTCGTTGCCTATATTTTATGCACTTAAATAACTTCTATATAAAACAATAATTTAAGCTGTTATAAACTAAATTTACAAAGTTAAGTGGCTTTTGATAATAATATTGATTTAATAATCATTCTGTTTTAAGGAAAGATTTTAAATAAAAATAAAATATTTATAAGTTTAATTAAACAAATTTACACGAGAATAAAACATGGAAAGCATAAAAAAGAAATTTAACATATTTGAATATTATTATAATGTTACTCTGAAAATTAATATAATTGAAATCAATAATTATCCATTATTAAAAGATTGTTTTAGATAAATATGATATTCATTTTTGCTAATTAAATCATTTTTTTAAAAATCCAGATGAATTTTTATAATATTTATTAATAATTTTAGCTCTTTTAAAATTTTTATAAAAAATTAGATTTCCATTCTATGTTATCAATATAACAAATATCAATAATATATAATATAATTATTTACCTTCTTTAAATTAAAAAATAAGAAAACATTTTTTATCATACTTAAAAAATTTTATGATTTAAATTAATCCAAATAATAGAGAGCTAAAAGTATCATATGATATCATAATTACCAACAAGTTTTTATATGAGATTTATATTTAATTATAAAAGTTAGCTAAAAGTTCGTATCTTTACTATAAAAATATAATTTTTCAAATAAAATAAAAAAATATTTTAAAATGTTATTTTTAAATAATGAACACAAACTTATTATTAAATTTTATGGATTATTAAGTAAAATATTAAGCTTTTTATTATTTTTCTTTAAAATTTTGCAAGATTATAATTATGTTGTTCTGGCAGTCTAAATTTTAACATTTGGAAAAAGAAACAAATAATTGAATAAAATATTAAGATTTTTATTAATTATTACATTCAACATTTCATAAAAATTGCATTTTAGTTTTTTATACTGTCCATCAAAAGATAAATTTTATGTTTTGTAACAAAAATCTAGAACTATATTTTATTTATTGGAATATCTCAATTTTTTCATCTAAATCGCCATATAATAACTTTTGTGTTTCTTCAGGTGTCTTATTTGGCAAATAAAACATTTTTTCGTTGTGTACGCTTATTTTAAAATAAAGTTCGTATAGTGTTGTTGCAAAAGAAGGTGCTAAATTTAGCATTTTCGAGTAAAAATAAATTTTTTCTCAATTAAACAGCTGGCAATAATATCGTCTCCTTGTTTAAATTATTATTCAAATAGTTGATCATCTTGTTTTAGTAATGTATAAAATTTTACAGTATAGTTTTGTTAGTACTGTTAAATGAAATGTTAAATGACATTTTAACATATATGATTTTGTCATCGGAATATGGATCAACTCTTCATTAAAAAAAATATTACAATTTGATAATTTTCTGCTTTCATATAATTTACTTTTTTTGTACACTCATTTTAGATCATAATTATAAATTCCAGACATAAAAACAGTAAAGTTGCTTTTACAATCTAAGGTACTATTTTTTTCATGTTTAACACAATTTATAATTGAAATATGTGTATGATGATACAATTGTAAGATTTTTGTTAGACCTGAATCTAGTTTCACTTTCATTCTAGTAAATTCTACTATTTGTTCGATGGAAAAGATAAGATTTTTTAAGCTCATTAACTAATTATATTATAATTAAGTACCTTTTTTAAGTGGAATACACAGGAGGTTGTTTAAATTTAAAATTAACATGATTTATATTACTTTTAACAAAAATTATGTTATAAAACTCGGTGGAAAGTTTATTTTAATGAGCTCTAAGATGTTTTGATAATTTTTCGTTATAAATTTTTCCTTGCACAACATCTAAATAGATATTAAAGTCACCAGAATGATTTTTCACGGGTCTTACAAGCATTTACATTTTATTAGAAGAGTTGGTATGGAAAGAAACGGATTCTTTCATTAAATTATGATCTAATAATTAAAAATAAAATACTTGATTTCAAATCACATACAGTAATAATGACTAGTACTAAACTGGTAAACATGTTCATTAGAAAATATATTAGTAACGATTTATCTAGAGTATTAATACTCGTATGTGGGCGTTTTATAATATAATAGCAATTAAGATTTAAATTCAATAAATATAATGTAATACACTAAAAAAATCTAATTTACAGGCTAATCTATTTAATTCAACCCATTTTCAACTAAATTTAACCAAAAGAGTTATTTAATAAATTGAAAGGAATGTAATAATTATAAAACAAATAAAATAAATATTAATTCGACTTTTATTACTCTTCAACTTTTATACCTTTTAGTACAAATTTTCGCATATGAGAATAAAAATTCATAGTGTTCAAGTGTTACAGAATTAGGAGCAAATATTTATAGCTTAGTAAAATTCTTCAATCCTATTCGGGTTGAGGGTCTTGATGCTGTGCTTCCAGCAGCTAAACTCTTCCACGATAAGATTAAGTTGAGGTGAATATGTAGGAAGGAATATCAAATCAAAACCATTCACATTTAAAGAATTTTTTATGGTTTAACTTATGTATTTGCTAGTGTTATCCATAATTAATTATCCGTTAGTAATTTATCTTCTTTGTAGTTCATCAATTAGAGATTGTATGAATTCAAGAAATGATTGACTATTATCTGCTCTCACATTAACCTTGTAAAATAATAAATCATTTTTAGAAATGGCAGTGCAAACAGAAAATTTTTAAAATCTTATACTTCTGACTGGCTTTCCCTGTGACGTTCCTACAATGCTCCTTCCATAATTTTCATAAGTGAGTAAATAGTAGCTACAATATTGTCTTCTTTTACCAATTAGATCAATAATATTCCTTGCTTTTGAGATAAAGTTTACACTTTTAAACGAATAGTTCATATCACTAAGAGATTTTGAAATCGTAGAACAGGATGTATTTATATTAATTTCATTCTGTAATTTCTCCTATAAAGGAGACAAGACCATACTAACATTCTCATTAATAATCTCAATAAGCAAATTTTTTGCTTACTCATTGATTTTTTTTGGTCTAGCTGTTCTTTTTTCCGTTGCAAGCTATACGACTAGTGTTATTATATAGTTAAACTACTGAAGCTACAAAATTACGATTTATTTTAAATTCTTTAAAAATTTCAGATGAAATTTTTAACAGAGTTAAAATTCTATGTAATTGTTTTTTACCTGTCATTTAAGGTATATTACAAAGTAATTTAATTTAAAGTGGTTAAATTGAGTTGAAAAGAAGTTAAATTAAGTGGAAAAGGGTTAAATTAAGTTGAAAATGTATAAATTTAATTTAAAGTGGTTAAATTAAGTTGAAAAGGGAGCAATTAAGTTAAAAAGGGGTAAATTAAATAGAAAAGGAGTCAATTAAGTTAAAAGGGGTAAATGACAGGGTATTGCAATTTTATATACCCGTCATTGCAATTTTATATAACCGTCATTGTAATTTTATATAACCGTCATTGCAATTTTATATACCCGTCATTGCAATTTTATATACCCATCATTGCAATTTTATATACCCGTCATTGCAATTTTGTATGAGATTACATATTAAACGAAAAAACATGAAAAATCGATTTTTATTAAATAAAGGGCTCCTTTCTTTTTGCCTTTACCACCCAATTTCTCATATTTTCATAAAAGCCCATGCATTGACCCGAATAGTTGTTTTCAGCTCTGAGAATAAAATCCAAAACAACCAAAAATCGACAAAATCTTATCTTCCATCCTCGACGCATGAAATCTGGATTTGATCATTGAGAAAAATTCTTTAATGGGATTTAATTCTAGAGAATATGGGATTAAAAATTTAAAAACAATATTGTTTTCCTTAAAGCATCGGAGCACAACGTTTGATTTATGGAATCTTGCATTATCCATAACCAGAATTTTATTCTTGTTTTCCGCAAAATATGGCCCTAAAGTTTCATTTATAAACTCAATAAATGCATTAGAATTAAATGACCCGGTTGTGTGTTTTTAGGCGATGATCCCATTGACACCTATTGCGCAAATTAAACTTTTGTTTATATTCCTGTTGGCGGGGACTGTTATATAAGCCTTTGTATTTTTAACGGAATACCCATAGTTTCTTCGGGTGTGCTCGTTAAATCCGGTTTCGTCGAGAAAAATCAAATTTTAATTTGTAATTCTTGTTATTTCAGCGGCGTAGATAGCCCACGCGTCAACCTTATCAGCACTGTTGCGTTTGTTAGGCACTAAAGTCAATCTCTTCCGTGTAATATCCATTTTTTATAATTTTCGGCATATTTTTGAGGTTGAAATTGTGGTGTTATTGTTTTCTGCCAACATTATCGCAACCTCTTTCTGTATAAGTGAGTTGTTGCAACTTATGTTATTGAAAATAGCCTGGTCCGTTTCCGTAAATACATCATTTTTTTGGTTGCATGTATGAGTTCTTTTGTCGCCGGCCGAAACGAACACGATCCCTTTCTCGTTCTTTTGAATAATTTTTCGGACATTTTTTCTTTCCAAATTTAAAGTCTTTGCCGTTTCAATTATTGTTTTACCCGTATTTAATATCATTTTGATAAAGCAAGATCGTTCACCTCTTTTGAAACTGTTTGTCTTATTTTCCTAGGCTTTTTAGGGCAAAATATAAGAAGAATAAAAAAAATTGCAATGGCGGGTATATAAAATTGCAATGATGGGTATATAAAATTGCAATACCCTGTAAAATATAAAGAGGTTAAATTAAGTTGAAAAGGCATAAATTAAATTGAAAAGAGGTTAAATTGAGATGAAAAGAGGTTAAATTGAGTTGAGAAACGGATAAATTAAAATGAAAAGGGTTTATTAATTTAAAAAGGGGTAAATTAAACTGAAAAGGATTAAATTGAGTTGAAAAGGGCAAAATTAAATTGGAAAGAGGTTGAATTGAGTTTAAAATGGATAAATCCAGTTGAAAAATGATAAATTTAATTTAAAGTGGTTAAATTAAGTTCAAAAGAGGTTGAATTGAGTTTAAAATTGATGAATCCAGTTGAAAAATGATAAATTTAATTTAAAGTGGTTAAATTGAGTTTAAAAGAGGTGAAATTGAGTTGAGAAATGAATAAATTAAACTGAAAAAGGATAAATTAAATTTAAAGTGGTTAAATTGAGTGAAAAGCAATAAATTGATTTGAAAAGGGTTAAATTAAGTTGAAAATGGATAAATTTAATTTTAAGTGTTAAATTGAGTTGAAAAAGAGATGAATTGAGTTTAAAAAGGGGTAAATTAAATTAAAAAAGGTTAAAAAGCTTTGAAAAGGGATAAAATTTATTTAAAGTGGTTAAATTAAATTGAAAAGAGGTTAAATTAAGTTTAAAAGGCATAAATTAAATCAAAAAGAAGTTAAATTAAGTTTAAAAGGCATAAATTAAATCAAAAAGAAGTTAAATTAAGTTAAAAAGGGTTAAATTTAATCGAAACCCCCGTTTTGCAAAAATAATACATTGAAACATATTTTTAAAAATTAATTTATTTTGATGACAAACTATTTCAATTATATTTAGTAATATTTCAATTTCATTAATATTTTAAATACATAATTCACTAATTATTTTTCTGATTAATAAGGTGAATGTTAATTTTTCATTTCATACTAATACATTGTTTACTTTACAACTTTATTCTATCTTTTTGTAATATATTAGTAAATAGCAATAAAAATAATACAAGTTAAAATATAAATAGTATATTATACACTAATTTTTTCTCAATTTTACTAAATTAGCTTATCAAAAACTTCAATAGAATATTAAACTTTTTTCTTCAGATTAAAAGTTTATATACTGTTGTACTTGATATTTAGCAATTAGAATGAGTATTTCTAAAGCACAATATGGATACATGTAAATTTATAAATTTGATATTTTTAATTATTTACTATTATAAATAAATGTATTTCATGTTTTTTTATTATTTTTGATAGTTATGTATAGGATTACTATTTTGTAAAGAATTTTAATAAATTAAATTTCTTATTGAGATTCAATTACTTTGACTATATGATCATTTACTGAAATTTCTATCAACAAAAGAAATCAAGTATTCAGTATATTTTCTCTAAATATATTATTCTAAGAAAACTTAAATACATAATGCAACAAAGTTAAATTATAACAGAATTATATCAAAATAGGATTTATTTGTTCATATATTAAAATTGGCTTGGCTGTAAATATTTCTCATACATTCATTACTTGCATAATATTTGATCATAGATTTCACTTATTTTACAATAAAATCAGAAATACAAAGTATTGGTTAGGTTGATTTAACTTAGAATAAATTAAAAAAATAATAAAAATTCAGTAATTTTTTTAAAAGATTTCTTCATAAACTTTCATTAAGATAAATTTTATTTTTTTATTAAATTTTAACTTGGCAATTTATACTTTTGATAATTTAATTACCAGACTTGTATTTGATTAAAGCGTAATAACATATAATACTGGCACTTTTAATAGTAATTTTATAATTGTTCCATAAAAATTGGTTTTTAACAATATTTTATTCTATTTTATAATGTTTTATATCATTTATTTAAAAAAAATGTGAACTAAGCAAATATAGTATAAATTTGGAATTTAATATAATTTTCACTAATTTTAAATTTATTTGTTTCCGTATATCTCGGATATCAAATATGTAATCATCGTGATATGATAATGAGTTATTAATAAATTATAAGAATGATAATAATATAAATAAGGTTGCCGAATCAGATTTATTTAGTTATTCAAAAATGTCTTTCTTTTTATAAATACACAGAAACTAATTATAGTATTAAGTACATTGGAATTTAGTTGATATTAAATATCACTAGCATGTACTTTATTGATGTCAAACATATCAACAAAGATGTTATTTGTTTCGTTTAAGTCGTTGAGTAATATGAAAACATGCAAAAGTAGTCTCTTAATAATTTTTAAATAGAATATGTAATTAATCTCTAATAAAAATTCTTAGTGAATATTCAAAATTTATGAAGTTTTTGGCTTATAAATTCCGACATTTATTGTTACTGGATCTTTTAAAAAACAGAATTAATCATTAGTTAGATTTTTTCTTGACAATAGCTTACTAGAGAAAGTGCAAAAAAAATTGTAGAAATATTGAATAATTATGATTTTTGATTCTCAAGCATATTTAACTTATAAAAAAGTTAAAGGCATAAAAAAAAGTTAAAATAAAGGTTTTATTAATATTTTGAACAATAATTTTGGTGCTTTATGTAATAAATTGAATTCGAACATATTTCCATGTATGTTTTCGCAACTATAAAAACTATTATTGGATAAAATACTGATATCTTAATTAAACAATAATTTAATTTGTAATAAAACAATTATACAATTGAAAAGCAACTATTAATTATTTTAATGAATTTGAAATATTAATTATATTTTATGGACATGTTTTGCATAAAAAGGGAAGTAAGTATAACAAAAATCAAATAAATAAAATTTAGCCAAAAATATAGGTAGGATAAGAAACAAATTAGCGGCAGAGGGATATTTCAGCGTGCGCTAAAATATCCGATTTTCAGCGCTAGGAATCATCGGATATTTCAGCGACAGATTTTATTGTTATTTTTAATTTCACCTTTTTGGAATTTTATTCCATCTCAAAGAGGAAAAGAGCTGTTGGTTTTAGATAACTTATTTATAGACTAGACAAAATGAAAGATAATATAACAAGGTGGAGATGCAAAAAAGCAAAATGCAAAGGAAGCCTATCATTAAACGTCGATTTATAAATAACCATAAGTGTAAATCATAGATGCAGCTGCCAAATCCCAATATCGGAAGGTTCATTGTTTGTTTGCAAGAGGAAGTAGAGATTTTAAGGCTTAAGTTTACCCAGTATATGAATGGTAACTATCCGGAATTAAGAACAAATTTTTATAAGGAGGAAAAATTACTTATCACTTGTGAAAATGAAAGATATTTAGAAATTGCCGTGATTTTTAAAAGCATGAACCTGATTTTTAATTAGAAATTTAATTAAAATTTATATTATAATTTTTATCTAAGTATTACTTTATTTTTTTATTAAAGTTTTTTTTAAATTTCGTCGCTGAAATATCCGTATGCGAGGATAAGAAACAAATTAGCATATTTTAAACATTATGAAAATGATAAATGTAACTTTTCAAAAAAAACTGATTCAAAATTCAATCAGTCACAAAAAACAAATATTTGTGCCTAAATATAATGTTCCATTATTAATAATATAAGTCATTTTCCTAATAATACAGATCATACTTGTATAGTTTAAGAAATTATTTTGTTTTTAAAACTTCTTAACAATATTATATTTACATACTATTTTAATATTAAATTAAGTTTAAAAATTAAACAATTATTTTTCAATTTTTAAATCTGAAAACAATAAAAACTTTTATTAATTTAACCATAAAAATTTATATTAGATTAAATAAATCAATCCAAAGAACTTATATGATGTCAGAATCACTTGTAAAATTTTATGATAGAATTTATGATGTTTTAAAATTTATGGTAAAAGTTGTATAATTGCAAAATTTATATTACGGTTTCAAATATAAACATTAAAAAAATTAATAAAAAAAAATTATTGTTAAAATAATACACACGAACTTATCATATATAAAGAATATTTAAGCTCCTATTTATTAATTTAAAATGTTTTTCTTGGGTAGTTACAATTTCTATAAATAGAAAAACTTAACAAAAAATAGAATTATATATAATAAGATATTAGGAAACTGATGTATTCAAAATTTTCCAAATTTTTGATTTTAGATTTTTATACTGTCAATCAAACGATACATTTTATATCTTGTAAAAAAAATTAAAAAAATCTAATGTTCTATTTTGAAATCTCCATTTTTTTTCTTCCTCCAATCACCATATAATAACTCCTCAGTTTCTTGAAATGTCTTTTTTGGCAAAAAAAACATCTGTTCGATCTGCACATTTACTTTTAAATAGAGTTTGTATAGTGTTGTTGCATTAGAAGCTTTTACTTGTACCTTTTTTTGGGTAAAGACACATTTATCCTCAATCAAACAACTTGCAATAACGACTTCTCCTTGTTT
>CAKKLC010003007.1:2600-18489 GCA_918559645.1 Ceratonova shasta | reverse complement strand
TCAAATACTTGATCATTTTGTATTAATGTTGTATTAAAAGTTATAATATACGTGTTGTTATTATCATAAAATGAAATCTGAACATCTGTGATTAAATTATCGGAATATGGATCGACTATTACTTAAAAAAAATATTACAATGTGTTAATTTTCTGCTTTCATATGATTTACTTTCTTCGTACACAAATTTTAGATCATAACTATTTGTTCCAAACATTGAGATAGTAAAGTCAGTTTTACAATCTAAGGTACAAATTTTTCCTGGTCGACACAAATTCCTAGTGAAATATGAATAGTATGATGATACAATAGTACATTTTTCATCAGCCTTGATTCTAGTTTCATTTGCTTTCCAGTAAATTCTACTATTTGCTCGATGGAAAAGATAAGATTTTTCAAGCTCATTATCTAATTATATTATAATTAAGTACATTTTTCAATTTTAATTTGCATTTGACCTTCATTAAACTGATAAGTAGCAAAGTTATTATTATTATCAGAATAATTTCCTATATGAAACTCAATGGGAAGTTTATTCTGATGAGCTCTAAAAGTATTTAATGGCTTGTTTTTATTAGGTTTTCCTTGCAGAACAGCTGCATAAATATTAAAGTCACCAGAAAGACCATATACGGGTCTTACAAGCATAGAAACCATATTATTAGAATTGACATGAAATGAAACTGATTCTTTCATTAAATCATGATCTAATAATTAAAAATTAAATACTTGATTTTAAATCACATACAGTAATAAAAATGAGTACTAAACTGGTAAACATGTTCATCAGAAAAGATATTAGTAACGATTTATCTAGAGTATTTATACTCGTATGTGGGTGTTTTATAATATAATAGGAATTAAGTTTAAAACCAAATAAATGATTTACATTTGAAATAAAGAACAATAAAAATTATTTTTATTATAAAAAATCTTATTTTTTGTTAAAATAATATATTGAAACATATTTTCAACAATTAATTTATATTTAGTAATATTTCTAATTCATTTTTGTTCTGAATACATAATTCACTAATTATTTTTTTAATTCATGAATAAGGTGAATATTAATTTTTCAGTTCATATAAATACATTTTGGACTTTTTTTAATTTAAAATTGAGAATTCTTAAAGATTAAAAATTAAAAAGAATTAAAAAGGGTGATTTTAAATCTTATTCTATTTTTGGTATACAAAAATTATATAGTAATAAAAATAATGTTTAAATATGAATAAATCCTTAGAAATATAATTTGAAAGAAAATAATATTCGTTAAAATTAAATCAGAATATTATAAAAATTTTGAATTGATAATTTGGATCAATTTCTTGTTTGTATCTAGAATAACTTATTTAGTTGAATTAATCAGTTTTAAAACTTAATTTAAAGTTGAAAAAGGATGAAACATTAGAATAAAAATTAGTATGACATCATATAGATATGTGTAAATTTAAAAAAAAAATTAATTTTTAGGAATCAGTTATTTATAATTTTTGATTCTGATAAATTGCCACGTTGAATATTTTTAGAAAATATTTTAATCAATAAAATGCATTATAGTATTTCAATTATTAACTTTATATTACCTTAATATATGACCACTCTTTTAATTATGAGAATTATTTATCTCAATATATCATTTATTAAAAACTTAACTAAAATCAAAAGTGCATTCATCTCAAATTATAACAGCAATTTTTTTAAAATTTGGTTTATTCATTTACTTAAAAAAAACAAGTTTGGTTTTAAAAATTTTTCTAATATTGATAATTATCATTTAAAGTTTATAATCGGTTTAATTTCATAAAAATGGGATTATAAAGTATGAATTAGTTTGCTTAAACAAATGGTTATCTTAAAAAACATAAATCCATAAATCTGGTTTCAAGTTTTCTTAGTCTAAATTAGTTCGTTTCAACAAATAGTCAACTTTAAAAAACATAAATCAATTAATCTGGTTTCAAGTTTTCTTAGTCTAAATTAGTTTGCTTAAACAAATAGTTAACTTAAAAAAACATAAATCCATTCATCTTTGTTCAAGTTTTCCTAGTCTAAATTAGTTTGCTTGAACATATAGTTAACATAAATACATTCATCTTGGTTCAAGTTTTCTTAGTTTACATTAGTTTGCTTAAACAAATGGTTAACTTAAAGAAAAATAAATCCATTCATCTTGGTTTAAGTTTTTTTAGTCTAAATTAATTTGCTTAAACAAATAGTTAACTTAAAAAAACATAAATCCATTCATCTTGGTTCAAGTTTTCATAGTCTACATTAGTTTGCTTAAACAAATAGTCAACTTAAAAAAACATAAATCCATTCATCTTAGTTCAAGTTTTCCTAGTCTAACTTAGTTTGCTTAAACAAATGGTTATCTTAAAAAAACATAAATTCATTCATCTTGGTTCAAGCTTTCTTAGTCTAAATTAGATTAATTTAGTTAATTGACGTTTTTTGAAGCATAGATTTGATAATTAAATTACGCGGACCTACATATCCTTTAAAAATTTAATATAAACAAATATTAGTAATTTTAATTTTGGTTTTATTTTTATCAAATAAAAAATTTTGTTTACTGAAACTTGTTTTTATTTGTAATTTTATTAAATATTTAAAACTTAGTTTTAAAATAATTTGAATAAAGCAAATATATTAGTGTTTTTTGATCAATTAAGTCAATTTTGCAACCAATTAAGTCAATTTTGCAAACAATAAAGTCAGTGTTGCAACCGATTAAGTCAGTAAAAAAATTATTTAAAAAAAAACTAAATAAATTTGTTAAATAGTTTTCAGACATGTCAGAAGCATGTAATTTCACAGGGTTTTAACTTCAATTTCGTAATTCTAAATTTAAAACATTTCTATTAATAAAACATCAAATAAAATTTTTTCAAGTTGTAACCTTTCGAGCGATCTTCTAATGTCGTGCTTCATGTTTCGATAATAACCCTCACAGTCATTATTACTTATTTCAACCCATCCAGATTCAATTCTATCAAGCAATTCGTTTTGGGTCACACATTTAGCCCTTCTAACTATTTCTTTCCATTTTCCGAATGCGTTTTCAAATGGGTTAAGTGAAGGTGTATATGGTGGAAGATAAACAAAACAGTGTCCATGCGCTTCAATTTGTTCTTTGATGGACAATACCTTGTGGAAGGCAATATTATCCATAATCAAAACACATTTACCCAAACCAGTAAGTTTAATTTTTTTAAACAAATCGGTAAGAAAAATTGAAAACTCATTTGAATTAAATGGGTTATAAATTAATTTTTTAAAGAATAATCCACAAAGGGTCAGTGTACTGCAAATTGATAGATTTCTTGTTCGAATGTTAGGTACTGAAATTATAGTTTTAGTGTCCACTATGGACCTACCAAATTTTGATCGCATTGATAAATTAAATCCAACCTCATCTAAGAACAAAATATTTTGCGGAGATGAGTTTCTTCCAATTCAAGAAATTTTTTTGCATATTCAAATCGCTTTTGTATCGTAGTTGGATCATTTCGTCTTTCTGGTATTAATTTAAGAATTTTTAGTGAATAATATAAACTTTTTAAAGAATTAAAAATTGTGGTGATACTTAAACGAATTTAAAATTTATCAAACACCTTTTCCGAAATTAATCGTAATAAATCGAACAATTTTCATCTACTGTTTCTTTTATAAAATTTGTAATTTCTTCTGTTTTCTTAAAATTTCTTCTCCCACCCTGTTATTTTTTTGCTACTCTACCTTCATTATTAACTATTTTTATGATAGTATAAACTGCTATCACTAGAAAAGATTCATATTTTGCTATTTCAATACTAGGAGTACCATTTAAATGAGCCTTTTTTGTTTTCTCTCTGGTTTTTTCAGTCATTCTTTTGTATATTTGGCTTTTTACTGGTGTTTCTTCTTGACTCATTTTACATTGGTTACTTTCTGCTGATTCATCTTCGAGACTGTATTCTTCTCCCGCATTCATTGTGGGTATGAAAAATAAAATTACGAACTTGAAATTAAAAATTACGAACTTGAAGTTAAAAGCCTGTAAGCATAAATGTCAGATGAAACGCACGATGAGTCGCTGAGGAAAGAAAACGAAAAAGAGAAAAAAAACAAATTTCAAGAATTACCAGAACGTCTGTTTCTACTGAAATTAGAAAACGTGTTATTTGTCTTGCACTTGGAGGAAACGGGTGTACCACAATTTCAAGAATTCTTTGCTTACCAAGAACAACTGTATCTTTGATTTTTTTAAAGTTTTACTCAAAAGGAGAAGCTGAAGTAAGAAGCTGTGGAGGAGATTGTCGAGCAAAATTGACGACTGCACAAAAAAATGTTGTTTGTAGTTGGGTTGATAAGAATTGTATTCTTACTCTAAAAGCAATAACAACACATGTGGAAATAGAATTTGGAATTTAGTATCAAAATTGACAGTGGAAAGGATTTTTGAGAAGTTTTTATTACACGATTAAGAACGTTCTTCCGGTTCCAGTTGCAGGAAATACAGAACGTGTAATTTATGCTCGATTTATTTATGCTCAAGAGTTTCGTCAACTGGAACAAACTACACCACTGAAGTCTTTTTGTTTTTGGACGACGTTGGTTTTAAATATGCACGTGTTCTAAAAAAGGAATGTCAATTGCTGGAACACGCGCAACAACTACAGTACCTCTGGCAAGAAGTTGGAACATTTCAGTGGTTGTTGTTATAAACAGAAACAAATTGCTGTATAATAAGGTACATATCCGAGCCTGCAATGGGGACAATTTTTACTGCTGTTTTAGTAAACTCCGAGAAAAATGTGAGTTGAGTAGAATCATCTCTCCTATTTTGATTATTGACAACGCAAGAATTCATCATTATCGCAATCTTACTTTTTATGGGTTTTCGGTTTTATATCTTCCTCCTTATTGCCCATTTCTGAATCCAATCCAGAATTGCTTTTATAAATGGAAAAATCTTGTGATTAGAAATGAATGTGTTAACAAGGCAGAGTTGAAAAGTAGAATAAATTCCTCATTTCTTGAAATAACAACATCTGATTGTAATGGTTACTATCGAAACATGTTGACATATTTAAATAAGTTAGCAAATCATGAAATTATTTCATGCTAATTAAATTTTCGTGGTTTTTTTTTACTTAATCGGTTGCAACATTGACCTAATTGGTTGCAACATTGACTAAAATGATTGCAACATTGACATAATTGATCGATAAAAGACTTAATTGATTGCAACATTGACCTAATTGATTGCAACATTGACCTAATTGGTTGCAACATTGACTTAATTGATTGATAAAAGACTTAATTGATTGCAACATTGACCTAATTGGTTGCAAAATTAACTTAAATGATTGCAACATTGACTTAATTGATTGATAAAAGACTTAATTGATTGCAACATTGACCTAATTGGTTGCAAAATTAACTTAATTGATTGCAACATTGACTTAATTGATCGAAAAACACTGTAATAATTTTAAAATTTAAAATATTGTGACTTTGTATAAAAATCATGTGTTTCACTATATCTTGTATATTAATCAAAATAAATATCTATTAATGATGTTAATAACTAATAGAGCAAAAATGAAGAGATAAAAATAAGTAATAAAATTAGGTATTATATAAAACTAGCTTTAGAATCACCTTTTTTTTGTAAACCTCCCTACCTTTGAGTTATTATTACAAAAATAGATAACAAATTATCAGGTTTTTTCATTAGAATTAACAACAATAATACATTTTTACAATATGACAGGTAAAAATTTGTGATCAAAGATGATTTATACCCGAATGACTAAGTGATGATTTTTACACTCCGCACAAAAAAATAAAAAAGTTTGAATAACAACTAATAATTAATTTTTAAAGGTTTTAAAATAAATCTCTTTTATTTCTTTCACTCAACGCAAATTAAAGTGAAAATTTATTAATTTCAGTTTTTTTAATCCATTTATTTTTTTTAATTTTTATAATAAATTATATCTTTTGTTGATTTCTACCCCAGGGAGGTTAAAATCATCTTTGATAACAAATTTTACATGATATACCAATTTACAACTTATTGATGTATCTTTTTCAAGTCAGGGTCTCTCAACATAAGATGTCAACGAATAATCATTGTAAAAAGATTTTATTTAATATTTTTTACAATGATTTTGTATTGAATGTAACATATCAATTAACATAATCTCGATTCATTCTGCAAATGAGGTAGCCAGCGATTGTTAAACTTTTTCTTGATAATTTTTTCCATCACACTATTATGGGGAACTACTACCTATATATAAATATGTTTGTGAATGTTGATTTTTACCAAATACTTTTTCATACAACCTAATCACAAAAAAGAACCACGCACTGATAGCTATAGACTTTTTGTACAAGGATAATCATTCATAATAAACTACACATTTTAATACTTAATTTTATTTTATTAGGCTAAAATTTTTTTTGGTGTGATTTATCTTGAAACAAAGCATGCAAAGCCCCATATCACAGTCATGACAGTTAACTCTGGTCTGCTCCTTCACTTTTTTTAAACTTTAATTTACTTTGGAGCAGCAAACAACAGAACGTCTGCAAGAATTCACTTTGCACGCCCTTACAAGAATCGTTTCTACCAAATGTCTACCAGTTAGACCTTAATAGTTTGACATACTTGATAGTCTTCCATATTGCACCAAAATTCTTCTGAATAAAAATTTCCTAAATACTGCTTGATAACTTTTTCCCTAAATTTGGAATTATTTAAAACTAGATCCTTTTTCCTGTACAACACAAATGCATTCCATAGAGCTTTTTCCAATCAATCAAAACAACATTTTTTGTAATATTTTCCCACCTGTTTTCTAAGGACAGGACAAATCATCAAATGCTGGTATACCCTGTCTACTCCTCCTATTGTAAAATTATAATCGTTGAAAACAGTTGGACTTTGTTTTCCTGATTCTGTTTGACTAATCATGCAGATATGGATACTGTAGATTAAAAAATATATATTTTCTGTCGGGTCATCACATCACCATGACTTTTTTTTATTTCTATGGGCTTTTTTGTACCCACAAGTAACCCTTTTCGGAAAAAATTTATTTTTTTTAGTCTTTTTCGCCTGAATCTCAGTATTCCAAATGTGTCAGTTTTATTTGTAACTAAAAAATTCGCTTATTCTGGAGAAGTTTAAAATTTGTCTGTTGTCATGTAGTATCCCAAATCAATTAATGGTTTCATCAGTGAAACATAACCACTTGAAGGAGACCGAAAATTTTTTGTAGCTTTGATCAAAAAGAGTATTTCTTCCTGTAAAAATAATTGTGGACCAATTATATCCTGAAATGCACTCACATTATATCGATTTCTTCACGCCGAATCTCGATCTTCTTGAGTGGCATGTATTAGATCCACCTTATAAGTCATTTATATAACATTAGACTTTCATCTAAGGTCACATTTCTCTAGGAATATATCCTTGTTAAAATTTATTCTGTAAGCATTAAAACACAGGCCATATTTTGTTTAACTTAGTTGTGTTGATTTGTTAAATTCAGCGTTATTTCTAAAATGAAAATTTTTGTTAGACATAAAAACCAGCTATTAGAAAGCCTATGTGCAAAAAACGAGGTTTAAATATCGCATTAATGGTCCAGTAAATCTTCTCTTCTGATTTCTGTATCACACTTTGCAATAAAATAATAGGAAAAAGTATTCCCATCTAGTTGATTGTTGTTGAATGCACGAACTTATTAGGCTTATCGAAGAATGTGAAGTAGAACTGAAATATTGCTCAGCAAATATGATTGTTTGATCCACTATCAGTTGCATCACTTCGTCATCCAAAAAAAAATTAAAAAATTCATATTCTTCTGTACAATTATTCATGATTTCAGGAAAATCTGATGTCGATTTAAAATAAAATAGTGGCTGCAAAACACCTTCATCAGAATTTATATCCATCCACTTCTGTTTTCTTGTAGAAACTTCTTCTATTTCGTTTTCATCTTCATCGTAAAAAGTAGAAAAATCCTCACTTCCGGAGGTGCTAGTATTTTTATATTCACTTTAACTTGACCGAATAGAACAAAAAAACCGTTTTTGACAAAACACAAACTACCATATAAAAAGTCACTTTTCACGCATTTAAAAAACGATTTCCTTATAATAATAACTAAAACCTGCAGTTTTTATTAAATTACAGAGTAGAACAAGGATATAAAAATTCAATAAATGTCACATGAAAATAACTAAAAAAAATTGCAAATATTCATAGACAACCCGTAAATAATAAACAAAAATCAAAAATTTGTGCCGTTAAATATAATTCACTAAAAAACATATAAAGTAATCATATTTTTATAAAAAACGCGCAAGTTGCATAAAGAACCACTGACTAGTAAAGCAATTTATATAAGAAAGATAAAAAACATGAATACTCACAACTACTTTAAGCTACCTTGAAAAACAAAATTAGATGATGCACTTTAGAGTGAAAAATGATTTGGCGTATCGCGTACGGCATGTAGGTATGCGGTGTATATATTTTTTACTTCGTATGGGTAGGGCGGTTAATACTCGTAGCTTTTTAAACTAAAAAAATAATTTAATCCTTAAAATTAAAAATAATACTTAATTGATATGTTTCAACTTTTAGAATTATAAGATTTTAATTAAATATGACAAATTATAAATAAGATTTATTTATAATTTTATATTAATCCAGATTATTATAATTGGTTTACTTTCCATGGTAGTAAGTCACTTTCAATATATATCATTTTTTGTCATTTCAAAAGTTCTTGCAAGTAAATGTTTTTAATTTGTGCTGAAATTAGAAAAAAAACTATTTTCAAAAATGTTATTATGAAACCATATATCTAAATTTAAAAAAATCAAAAATATGAAGCAAGTATAAATTTAAGATGATATCTTTGAATAGGTATGTTTTTCAAACTATATTAATTTAAACATGTATAATGGACAAATCAAGCGTCCCACAAGCGTAAAATTGAATAAAGTAATAGAGAAAAAAATTCATAACAAAAAGAAAATTTATATTAATCATAAATAAAAATATTTATATGTACAAGCAAGAAAATTGTATTTAAAATAATTTAAAAATTGTTTTAGTACTATCTTTTATAGTATTACTAATTATTTAATAAAAATTCCGGTACAAAAATTGTATTTAAAATAATTTAAAAATTGTTTTAGTTCTATCTTTTATAGTATTACTAATTATTTAAAAAAAATTCCGGTACAAAAATTGTATTTCAACTCCAAAAATAATTTAAGAGTATTTAAATGGGTTAAAGTATCTACCCATTGATAAAAAAATCTTTCAAAGAAAAGCTTAAAATTAAAATTGAGCTTGATAATAAAAAATCCTGCAAATGTGCCTAAAAAATACGGCTTTGACATTCAACAATATCTACAATTTCAACTAAAATCAAGAAAACATAAATTTTATCGAAAAGTTGATTTTGGGAGATTATTTATACATAAGTGCATTTAAAAATATTTAGTATCGAACTAGCTCAAGAATTTCAGAATTAAAAAAAATAGTCATCCTAGTATAACTGTGAGAATGAAACATGTAAAATGGGTTTCGTGTAAAAGATTCTTTTCAAAAAAAAGATTAAAATATGTAAAAATACATATTTCAGACTGATAAGTATAGAGAACAAATTTTTTAGGGTTTGAGAACAAAATTAATATTTTGAACTCTGATGGTAAGCACTATATTTGAAAAATATTAATAAAAGACATGATAATAATGTATTACACAAACTGTAAATTTTTAGGTGTAATTATCTGATATTTTATTAATTTTCATATAAAGTTGTTTGTAAAATAAATATTATTGACAAAATAATGTATAAAATGAATATTTAGGAATTTTGAAGAATTTGTATCCTCAATAGGATTATTATCCGACGCGTACTAGAAAATATATGATGGAGTTGATATTATAAAATAATAGTAATTTAATTGAATGAACAGAAAAATCAACATAATTATATCTGAATTTAATCTAGAAATGGGTAAAAGTTAATGTAAAAATTAATGTAAAAATTCAACAGAAAATATTAATAGAAGCGGCAGAAAATTATAAATGCAAGATAAGGCTGCATAATCTATAAAATATTTTTCATGCATTTTTATGTTAAAAAAATATGTAATTAAATCATAATAAATAATTAAAATGATGAAAAAGTGATTTTAAAGTATAATTATTTTTCAGCAAATACACAAATTAATTTGTTTTTGAAAAAAAATAAAGGTTCATTAAATGAGAAAACAGTCACGAAATCTATAACCCTGAAAAAATTATGCAATTAACAGTTACAGAATCTTATATTAATTTTAATTTCTGGATGCGATCACAACAAAATAATTTTTCTAGCGATTTTTAAGATGATAAAAAATAAACAATTTTATGAACGGTGCGTTTGTTAAAATTATTTGTCTCTTTTTTTAGATAAAATATTTGTTTATTTTTATCGTTGCCTATAGGAAAGTAGACTGCTTCTCAGTATAATTTTAAAATTTTATTATAAATATTTGAGTCGTTCCGAACATATGTTTATTGCTTATAATGATACCTATTGATTTAATTCGTGAAGCCAAATCGCAACATCTTTGCAACAACAGTGTTCGAATCGGAGGAAACGTTACCGGTAGAATTACGAAAATAGTTGAAATCAACAAAAGTTTATTTTCTAGATTAAAATATAACCGAGGTATAAATTTAAATCAACAGTGGTTTATTATTGGTATAGAGAAAAATTCAAGAAATATAAACATAATCCCAGTAGGAAATAGAAATATCGAAATTATAATATCAATTCTTATAGAGTATATTTTGCCTGGAACTACAGTAGTTATCAATGAATGGTAACCTTGAGCAATTTTTATGAAATTCACCATCCAACAATCAAATAATCAATTGATTTTGTAGAACCTAATAACCTTGAAATACTCACAAAATATGCAAGGTCTTTGGTCAAGATCTAAATATTTTTGGCTAAAACCCGTGGAATTTTAAGAGAAAGTAAAACTGATTATTTAATTCAATTAATATGAAACATTTGATGTGCAAGCATAAAAGGATCCATGCTTTATTAGTTATGTTGAAAAACGATGAGTAATTGCAAGGAAAACCTATAATCTTTTATAATTTTAAAATTCTCAAAAACACGTAAATTTAATCGAAACACGTAAATTTGTACACTTAACAAAAAATTATTTAATATTTTAATGATACATTGTCCTAATGATGAAATTTATTTATATTATGATAAGTTTAGTGCTTATGTTAATATTCTAACTTATTTCAAATAATTAAAAATAAATATTCCTACGTCTATATTCTCATTTTAGATTAAAAATAGTCCGTTAAATTATATTTTGATATCGCTTAAAATTGATTAATGTTCCACTCTTATATCAGTAAGGTATTTTGATTATTTAAATTTACATTCATTAACTATAGTATCTATTAAAAATCTAAAATGGTTCATATTTTAACTTCAACAGTGTCTTATTTTGGTTATTTAAATTTACATTCATCAACTATGGTATCTAATAAAAATCTATTATGGTTCATATTTAACTTCAACAGTGTCTTATTTTGGTTATTTAAATTAACATTCATCAACTATAGTATCTATTAAAAATCTAAAATGGTTCATATTTTAATTTCAACAGTGTCTTATTTTGGTTATTTTATATTTACATTCATCAACTATAGTATCTATTAAAAATCTAAAATGGTTAATATTTTAACTTCACAGTGTCTTATTTTGGTTATTTAAATTTACATTCATCAACTATGGTATCTATTCAAAATCTAAAATGGTTCATATTTTAACTTCAACAGTGTCTTATTTTGGTTATTTAAATTTACATTCATTAACTATGGTATCTATTAAAAATCTAAAATGGTTCATATTTTAACTTCAACAGTGTTGTATTTTGGTTATTTTATATTTACATTCATCAACTATGGTATCTATTCAAAATCTAAAATGGTTCATATTTTAACTTCAACAGTGTCTTATTTTGATAATTTAAATTTACATTCATCAACTATGGTATCTATTAAAAATTTAAAATGGTTCATATTTAACTTCCCATTGTCTTATTTTGGTTATTTAAATTTACATTCATCAACTATGGTATCTATTAAAAATCTAAAATGGTTCATATTTTAACTTCACAGTGTCTTATTTTGGTTATTTAAATTTACCTTCATCAACTATGGTATCTATTCAAAATCTAAAATGGTTCATATTTTAACTTCAACAGTGTCTTATTTTGTTTATTTAAATTTACATTCATTAACTATGATATTTACTAGAAATCTAAAATGGTTCATATTTTAACTTCCCATTGTCTTATTTTGGTTATTTAAATTTACATTCATCAACTATGGTATCTATTTAAAATCTAAAATGGTTCATATTTTAACTTCAACAGTGTCTTCTTTTGATTATTTAAATTTACATTCATCAACTATGGTATCTATTAAAAATCTAAAATGGTTCATATTTTAACTTAAACATTGTCGTATTTTGGTTATTTAAATTTACATTCATCAACTATGGTATCTATTAAAAATCTAAAATGGTTCATATTTTAACATCAACAGTGTCTTGTTTTGGTTATTTAAATTAACATTCATCAACTATGGTATCTATTAAAAATCTAAAATGGTTCATATTTTAACTTCAACAGTGTTGTATTTTGGTTATTTTATATTTTCATTCATCAACTATGGTATCTATTAAAAATCTAAAATGGTTTATATTTTAAATTGAAATTTGTTTGATTTTAGTTGAAAGTACATAAATATATCTCAAGCTATATGATTGTATATAATTAATAAAAAACTAATAAAAATTTAAATGTCAAATAAAAAAATATGATAACTAGTTTTTAAACGTATTCTTTGCTTATTTACAATAAAGCGAATATTTGTAACTAATTTTAAAGTTTTTGACAAAATTTAAGTAAAGTTTAGCGTCCCATATACATATTTAAAAAAATAAGTAAGGGAAATCGTAATAAATACAAAATAAAAAGTAACTATTAATTAATTTTTTTAATTTTTGGCTGGTAGTTATATTAGTTCAAATAGCGTACATTTATCCTAATTATCACGGCAGTGTGTGATGGTATCAAATAATAGCGCGATCTGAAAATATTGATATTTTCAATCGATGGTGGTTCATTTTTCCAAAATCACACTTAGAATTATAGAAATATTATTTATTATTCATTTATGGACAATAAAGTATTGGAACGACTTTTATAATTATTCTTTTCCCAACAAAATTAATTTTTTTATTAATATTTTTAAACAATATTTGAATTCTTTATGTGAATATTAAATCTAAAAGGACTTTGATAAAACCAAAATAATCGATTGAACTTAAATTTTCAGGCTTAAGTTTACAAGATGCAGAGAAATAAATCATTATCAGTAGTTGATTATAAGCATACAAAGAAATAAATTTCAAAAAAAATTAATTTTGAGTTGCTTCCTACCAGTAATAATAAACTCATGGAGAAATAATTAAGAGAATTGAATCAAACAATAATATCTATAGTAATGATTGGACAAAGTAATAAGATCCTCACACCAAAAAAAATGAACATAAAAACTTTTGTCAATAAAAACATATTTTAAGAAAATGTGTATGAAAGACAAATTCATCTAATAGAATCGAAGAAAAAAATATTTGTAATTTTAAAGATATAAACAAAGGGTCTCAAATAATCACGTTTACTTATTTAGAATAAAAAAACAATTAAAAACCTAGCTTGTTAAATTACATTCAAATTTATCAAAACTCAACTAATTAATTATTACACATACTAAACATGCTTTTATTAACTTATTCTTAATTAAAAAATACGCCAATTTTTAATAAAAGAATTGTATAACTGAAAATAAAAAATGCGCAAAAATACACGTGAAATGTGTTATGATGAAAAAAGGCGAATCCTGTATAATTAGGAGACAACAATTTCTGAACACAAAATAATTACAACAAATTAAATGGTTTTCGTTTGGTTTGATTTACATACACATTTTCAATATTCGAATTATCTTTGTAAGCAAATCCGGGTCCACTTTCTATGTCAAAATCAGACATGGATCCCGTAGGTCCTTTTTTGTCAGGTCCAGTTTGGACACCATATACTGCGTTGTTCATTTTTTGAACTTTAAAACTCAAAAAAGATTACATTCTTCCATTTGTTTTTGCATGCCTTTATTGAGGTAATACGAAATGCCTTCAATGACTGAAAGTATTAGAAATCCGTAGAAAGCATTAGATTTAATCGAACGAATACCCTCTAAAACTTTTAAAAATGATACTATGAATTGAAAGCATGCCACCAGCAACTCCTCCTGCAACTATACTATTAAAAGGGTCCTCCTTTTTACGCAAACCAATTAAAGTACATTCAACGCTAGAGAATGCTAATCCCCACATGGCAAAGTTACCTCCTACTGTTGGGGAACGTAGGCGAACCATCGACATTATCCCATTAAACTTATTACCCTAAATATAAAAATAAATTTACAATAGGCAAATTTCTATATCCTTTTAACGTATAAATAAGAGCACTTCCAATAGTTCCAATTAAAAGGGCTCCTCCTGTATCTTCAAAAATCCTTTTAGGACTAATGATAATTATATTTTTCATTTACCAAGGGGTCCTTTTAATTTCCTCCATTTATGCACTATTTTGGGTTATAACGTGCACAAATATTCAAGTGGATATTAAAAAATCCGCAAAAATCCCCGAAGATTTTGATAAAATTTATTACAAATCTTCTTAAACTTCATAAACATAATAAATTTATTAAAATTGAATTCATTTTTTTAATATAATTTTTTATAAATTTCACAATATTAAGTTTTCGTACATTATCGTTTACGGAATTAAATAAATTTAAAGTTATTTTTTAAAATTATTTTTCGAAATCATATTTTTAATTTTTAAGTGGATTTTTTTTAACCTAACAGCATTGTATATTTTTTCTATACATTAAGCATTTAATAACTAATAACAAATATTAGTATTTAATTTTATCTTCATAGTAATATTGTGAAAAAAACAATCATTTGAAAAAACAGTGACTTAATGTTCGGAAAATTGTTAAAAAAAATAATAATATTTAAAAGTAAAAATGATGATTATTTTAAATAATCATACACCGTGATTGGCACTACTACGTTGACCCCCATATTTTTTAAAATAATATTTTATTAAAATAAATCAATATTTAATAAAATTAAATAAAAAAAAAATAAAAAAAAATAAATTAAATTAAATAAATAAATAAATAATATATACATATATATAATTAAAATAAATTAAATTAAATAAATAATAAATATATATAATTAAAATAAATTAAATTAAATTAAATAAATAATATATATATATATAATTAAAATAATTTAAAAAAATAAATAATATATATATAATTAAAATAAATTAAATAAATAATATATATATATGTATATATAATTAAAATAATTTAAAAAAATAAATAATATATAAATATATAATTAAAATAATTTAAAAAAACTCTTCTTATACACAATTTTTATTAAATAGATATTTTTTTAAACCCCATTAAATAATGAATGTTTCTTTAGATGATTTGAATGATTTCGATTTCTACAAGCTTGTGGAAACAGAGGAGCTAGCCATAGCCTTTTTTCAAGATAATGGACTTTTGAAAACTTCATTATTATGTTGTGAAAGGGAAGCACCGATAAGTAAAAATGAAGGCAAGAAAAACAGTGGATACTATTTTCGTTGCAATGTTTCTTCATGCCGGAAAGAAGTATTCATTAGAAAAGGATCG
>CAKKLC010002984.1:39861-68092 GCA_918559645.1 Ceratonova shasta | reverse complement strand
TTTGCCACCAGTTAGTAGAAGATCAAGAGGAAGACCAAGAATTTCAAGATTTAGATCAATAACGGAAAATTAAAATATTTAATTCTATTTTTCAAATTTACGAACTTTTTGTCCCATTTTTTAAATTTACAAACTTTTTGTCCCATTTTTTAAATTTACGCACTTTTTGTCCCATTTTTTAAATTTACAAACTTTTTCTCCTATTTTTTAAATTTACGATCTTTTTGTCCTATTTTTTAAATTTACGAACTTTTTGTCCTATTTTTTAAATAAACGTAAAAAAAGATCCCATTTTTTATAATTCCCCAATCTTTTAATAATGAACAAAGATTCTTTAAAAACGTCTCCTCTTTTGTTTTCGCGCCATAAAAATTCAGAAAGATAGAATTTTAAATCACTCTTTCTAATGCCTTTTATATTTTTTATTCTCAACATCATTTCGTTCCACCATGATTCGATGTTCTGCGTATGAACGCCATTTTTAGGATTTACATAATGAAGAGAGTGGTTTACAGTGTAATGCTTAAAATTCCTGCAGACTTAAGAATAAGCTCGCTACTCATCAGAAATTGTAGTAGTCCCAGGTAAACAAACCATGATAATAATTGGAAGCAGTGTCGCTGTATTCCGACTATCCACAATTGTCATGAAGCTTTTAGTTGGAATAAAACTAGTGTCCACTATTCCATAAACCCAAACTTGTTTATTGGACGATCTTCCTCGGTGATTTTTAGGTTTGTGTTAAAATAGACTATCATCTATTTGATACACTACGCCTTCACCACCAAGCTTTATAGGATTTACCAAAATATTTTTTTCAATTGTTTCTCTTATTTTTTGGTGTATCGCCACTAGGGTTGGTCTACTAACAGATAAATCTTTTTGAGTTTGATCGATTTGTTCTTCTTTAGAATATCTGTAAAGAACTTCTAAAAAAGTTTTCAAATCAATTTTTGAAGAGTTTAAAAACTCCCTCTTCGAATCGAAACTCTTTTTCTGTATTGAGAACAAGATGTTTTATCACATTTAAAAATTTGCCTATCTGAGTTTTGAACATCTTTTTTGAGATTCATGTCTTCATAGCAATTAAGACCCTAGATTCTTGAGGAAAGTAACTGTTTTCCTCTTAAAAAAGCAATAATACTTTCATTACTTCCTGCTAGCAAATTTATTAATGTTTCTTCGTAATATGTATACATAAGGGTTGTTATATTTGTATATTTTTACATGATCAAAATAATAATATAGCTTTGTAAAAAAAACACTTTAATCTTCATTTAAAACTTTAATTAATGATAGCAACTTCTCAAAAATATATTCCCTATGTTTATCAACAAATAAAAATACTTTTAAAAATCTTTCTTTTTTCTTAAACAACACTCATTTCTTCTTTTATTTTCCTTTTAATTTTGTTTTTATAGCTTTCAACATACCGAGTGATGGACATTGTGAACAATAGTTGGCTCACAAAAAATCTCATTTTGCTGAAAAATAAAATTACTCCCTCCACTGTCCTATCCGAAATATTCCTCATAAATTCTTTCATGAGTTAAAATTTTTTAAAGGTTACTTAATTGTTAAAAAAAAGTCTCAAATACCCGAGAAAATTTTATCAAGTGTCACTTGATCCATAATATTTTTAATTACATCAATATTTTAGAGAAATTTAAAAATTTATTAATTAATGTATACAATATTGTAAGTTTTTATGAAAAAGAATCATATTAGGTACTCATTGTCGTTTATATTTTTATCTTCCCATTTTGTTGCAATTTATGAATTTTCAGAACTGTAATATCAATCAGATAAACTTTTAAAATATTCAAGACATATTTCACACTGATAAATTAAAATAATGAATTTCTATTTTCATTCGTTTCTCTACAGAGATAAATAATTATGTTTTGTATACCAAATAAAGTCATATTATGATGTGTATCCTAAAATCCATCAATAAGTGAAAATTTTATTATTATTTTGGCTAATTCTAGTAATACTTGAAAATTTTTTAAAACATTTATATTTTTTATTTGTTGTATTTGGCATGCAAGATTATAAAATGGCTAATTTTTAAATTATCGTCACGAATAGTTCCCTTAGCAATGACTAATGTACTATTTTTTTCTTTTTCATACATCTAGTAGTTTAATATTAGATTACTTTTTGTTTTGTTTATTGCTTATCAGCATGTATCATACAAATAAATTTTGTTAGTTTATTTTATATAAAAATCATTATGGATTATCTTTTTGTTAAAAATCATAATAGCTTATAAGATTTTTCGTTGTTGAACAGAAAACTCCAGCATCCTTGAAAGTAAAAATAATTACCTTTAAATGATATAAATGCAGAATCACTGCAATAGTCTTTTGGTTAAAATTGGCTAATATACATTGAAATAATTATGTAATTAGTTAAAATTCTTAATCAATATGTAGAAATCATTATTACCCACTCATTAGTTAATACTATTAGGGATGTTCAATAATAAAATATGAATCAAATACATTAAAAATGTATCAAATAGTTATGAATAATAAAGGATAGACAAAATCTCATTATGAAATACATAAGTAGAGGACCCATCTATCTAATTATCTATTTTTGTAAAAGAGTGTAGCAGTGATTATATAAAAAACATAGAAATCTTGGACAATAAGGATAATTATTTTTTTCTAATGTAAAATTCAAGAAGCCTTGTATTTAACTTTATCTTATTGTTTTTGCAATAAAAGTTTATAAGATAGTTATAAGACATCTGAAATTAAGTAAATATGATAAAAACTGATCGTTTATCGCTCTAAACTCTAAAAAAAATGTTTTTTTTTATTTGTTGTGGGTCAAAGGTACTATATTACAAAATTAAATAAATTCAACTGTGACTAAAACTAATATATTTATAGAATCAAAGGTATTATTTTTTAATTGTGTAAGTAACCACTGTCTTATAGGTTTAGAATATACTTCTTTGAAAAACGAGGTAATTTTTTTTATAAATTTTCGTGATACGCCAATAAAGATAAATTTGTTATAAGATACCTTTAAATGAATCATTTAATTAAAAGTTTGCATACAAAAACTTAAAAACTAGTTTTCAGCAAATTAATTGAGTAATATCTAATATTTTCATTAAAAATAAAATTCATTCAACTACATAAGCTTCCTCTAAAATAATAAACTCTTTTTCAGCAAATTGCTGCAAAATATTATAAACTCTTTTTGTATCAACTTGATCAATTTCTTTCAATTCTTCAAATATCGATGCGAAATCTTGTTTTAATTGTTCATTTAATACGTTTTTTATTTCTTCATGTACAATTATATCAAATTGCTCTTTTCTTTTTTCTATTAAGATTTTTGAATCATTTGATTTATTTTTTGTAAATATATTTATTAATAAAAATAAAAAAATGAATATAATTGACGTATAGAATATCAAATAACCAATAATTGTTGCTTTAAAATTGTTTTCCATCACCAAGCTTAAAAACATTTGAGAACTATCTATATCGATTAAAGTTTTTTTTTACTTGTTTTGGAATATTTGTGTAAGTTATATGGTCCTATAATTAAACATGAAAAATATGAATTGAAGGTAAGACTTATACCAAATATTGCAATTACAAAAATGATATGTAAAATCAATCTGAACAAAATTTTAGCAACAGCCTAAATTTCAACATATAATTACTCTTGGAAAGCTATAATTAGCTGTACAGTTTTTGATAAAATTAATCAAATGTAACACAAGTATAAAACTTGATAAACCACTAGGAACAAATAAAAATACGTAACTAGTTGTCCTATAATCATAACCATAACAATTGTATGAATGATCCACCAAAAACCTTGTAACAAATAAAGGTATTATCAGTAATAAGATGGAAAACTTTTTTGAGTTTAAAAATAAAATTCCATTACTGTCCAGGTTAGAAAATATATTTTCAACTTTATCAAACCCCATTTAAGATTATCACTCTCCAGGGTTATAAATATTTTGACTAAGAGATGATTAGATTATCAATAAAGGTTAATTATGTTCCCGTAGTTATAATCATTAGACTAGGATCATATTTCTATTTGCAAAAATAAGCATTATATATTTGAATTTATCTTAAATAAAATTCTAATGATGATGAAATGTCATTTGTAGTGTATAATAAATAAAATTTGGATCAAGGTGGTTGCCCTGTAATTTAATAAAAAAAATATTTTTAATAAAACAATTTAATCAAGTCAATCGTAGACTCAAAATCATTAAATAATTACACACTTTTTCCACATCCGTTCAATAAGATAAGATTTTAAATATTCACCCTCTATTCCTTACATTTCATTTACTCTTCGTTTGCACCTTGCCTAATACAATTCAATGTTTTGCGTATGGATATTTTTGTCAGGATCCAATAGTGAATGTTATAGTTTACTGTTTCGTGTTTAAAACCTAATTTATTGAAAATGTTATATGTTCGCTATTGATTACAGAATATAATAAATCCTGGCCTGTACATGCGTAAAATATTTGGCAGCAGTGTTTGTACAGACAGATATGGTACTAACTCCAAGTATACCTTCGATTAGGAATAATCGCAATAAGCTATCTCAAAGACCCATAGCTCATTTTCAGCCGCTCTAACACTATGATATTTGGGTTTGTATTTGAAAAGGTTTTATCATTTTGGCAAAAAATTCCAGGACCACAAAGAATCATATTATTTTCTACACAAATGTTTTTACAGTATTCAACTCAGTCAATATGTTGCAAGCGGAAGTCTTGTATTATTAAAAAGCAGCCCTTTCTTATATAAATAAATTTCTTGTATCCAATGCATTTTTTTACCATGTATCTCCACTCAAGTTCATTTTTATTGCCTGTATATTTACCCATGTTCATCGAGTTGTTACAGATGTCACAAAGCATAAAACTCAATGCTCCAATTTAACGCTAGCTCGAGGTGAGTATATTAGCATTTTGGCTAGTTGAAGCTATTGATCTACTCGTCCAGATAGCGAATAGAGTTTTCAGCGTATGTCAATCGTATTTTGCATGAATTTTAATTTTTTTTGATCGTCTAGATGCCTTAATACGTGTTTATAATGTCCTTGTAAATGATGATTCAAAAGAAAAAAAAACAAAAGAAACCTATATTTTATTTGTAAACAAAACGAACTAACAAACTTGATTAGCGCACGTTTTCCTGTTACATAAATTTATAACTATGGCGTTTCGAGATTTAACTTTTAAGTATTAAAGTAAAAGTAAAACAAACAAAAAAAACCATGTAGAAATTTATTAATGTCTTGTGAACTCTGCAGACAAAAAAATGGGTAATTACCAAAGAGGAAGAGAGAGGGTCAAAAAGCGTAAAGCATATGAACTTTTAAATCAGCATGGATAAACGAATACAAATGGTTTATCTTTGGCTAGACTGATAACTAAAATGTATTGCAAGGTGTGTGAAAACTACAAAAGTACTGACACTTTTGTCACAGGCTCAATAAATTTCAAACTAGATTCAGTAAATGCTCATCAGTCATCTATCTCTCAAATCAAATGGCAGCAATGCCCAAACCTTAAAAATCAAGCACCGGGTTCTTCCAAGGCCAAAAAAATGTTGATATCTATCAACTTGTGCAATATGCTTCATTAAGGTTGCCTATTTTTGAATATGTAAGAATTAGGAAAAGCAGGTCGGCCATTTCAAAATATTATATGTTGTCAAAACTATTACAGGCTGATTGTATTGACTTCAGCAAAACTTACTTAAATCCTGATGCTTCTTCCACATTCTGCTATTATATTGCGGAAAATCAACGACGAGACATCTTTGAAGAACTTAAGAGTGCACGATTTCTTTCAATTGTAACTATTGGATCACTAGATTGCAGCATCAAAGATTGTAAACTGGTCTATGCTAAATGGGCGAATGATCAAGAACTCAAAACACGATTTACTGCACTGAAGCATGTCACAGCACTAGATACTCTTAAACATTTCAAATGCTATTGTTAATGTCATGAGCAAGCATTTTGAGGATAGCTGGAAAACTAAGACAGTGGGATAGCCACAGATGAGGCTGCAGTTATGTGCGGTAAACAAGATGGTATAATTTCCAAGAAAAAAGTATTTTATAGAAAGGTCAAATGTGCTGGCATTGCATTGTGCTGCTCATCGTCTGGATTCGACATATCAATACATTATTAAAGCATCAGGTGTATCACTATACATAAAGATCGACACTTTACTCAGTTGTTAATATACTTTCTACCACCGTAGTGGTGTGCATAAGAATTCACTTAATTGCATGTGCAATACTAGCAAGGGTAAAATCATTGATGCCATCAAGAATTGGAGGCACAATATGGGTTGTCCATTTTGAGATCGTATATTAAGAATGTAATTGTTAGTTATGATATATTGTTAAGACATCATAGTAAACTTAAGCAGAACCAACTTAATGCATCAAAAGGGCAGGTTGCTACGAGCGGGAAGTTGCTAAAATATTTGCAATCTTCACAAGTTATTGCAATGTTTCATTTCCTTTTGAATTGTCTTGGAGTATAAGGAAAACTTTTAGCTCATTTAAAAATCCAAGATGCGTCAATAGGAAACATCTATTCAAAAATACATAATATAGTTACCCGACTTTATTAACTGAACACAACTTCAGCTTATACCTACAGATCTCTTAAAAAAAGTTGCCTCTTAAGAAGAAGGATGATGAATTCAAAAAACAAAAACTTTGTTCTTTTAAGCAATGATAAAAAAATATAAGGGTGAGATTCAAATAAAATGAAAAAGATCTGATGAAGGCAGCCAACATTGATGATGTTTAATCTTGGCCTGACCTGACCAAAGGAAGTGTTCTAAAAGTGTTTGGGTTTAGTAACATTTCTTTTGTATTAAATATTTTTCACGATGTTCTTACACAACAAGAAATACTAGTAGAAAAGGTTGAGGATGAATGGTGTGCACTGAAAATGTTGCAACAAAGAAATACAAAGGTGACACTAAAAACATTTCAATATCTGATATTAATAGAGCTGCATGTCCCAAAGATGTTGCAAATGTTTTGGCTCTCTTTGACATAATCTTGAGCATGCCATGAACCTCTGCAGATGCAGATAGAGGATTCAGTGTGCTCAAACAAGTCAAAACTGACTAGAGGACTCAACTTTATCAGACTTGTTCATGATCATGCTAAAGATGGGAGATTTGAGGGAATTTAACCCAGTTACATCCATCGAACATTGGAACAGTGCCGGGCAGCACTGCAAAAGACCTGAGTTTAAAGCTGGAGCTAAGGGGCCAACTAGCAGTTGTTATCCGACCTCAGAGTCAGAGGATAATGTTGGCGATGACGAGGATGATGTATTAGACTTATCAATATGAATAACACATGAATATACACTGTTGGTGATATATCATATATTGGGTGTTACCGTGTGTTAATAATGTTCAGTATGTGTATAACTGTCTTAAAATAAGTGTTATGTTTAGTTTACTATAACTGATGTTTGACAAGAGTATTGAATTTAACATCAACATCATCTTGAGTATTATGTATATTATGTTTACCATGAGTATATTGGTGTCTCTAGTTGATTTGTTGCCGACTAAAATAAGAAACAATTCAGGAATAGTAAATATTTGATGGGCTAGTAAAATATTGGAGTTACTAGTCCTGCTGGCTAACTGCTAATTTTGGTTAGTTCTGAACACTAATAACACTAGGTAGCAAACCATATCTCACGAAAGTTTACGCAACGAATTCATTAATAAATGTGAGCAGGGAAGAATTCTCTTATGATAAATGTTGGACATTATTGAAAGGTCAAATATTTAACCATTTAATAACTTTATTTTCTACTAATTAAAAAAATTATACTTGAAAATAAAGATAGTAAAATTCAGAAAAACCTTGCATTTTTGTTCAATTTATAGTCAATAAATATATTTTTCCCGGTTTTAATTTTAGTAATATAATCCTAAACTGAAATTTTAGAACCATTATTTTAAAATTTCCTAGTAAACATACTACATGGATTTGCTTTTTCAAACATGGAAATACTTGAATTTAGTTTTTATCATGTAAGGAAAACATAAAGTAATATTTTGGATTATTAACATCGATAACAATATCTTAAAAAATAAATTATCTTTATTATTACAAAAAGTGTAAACGGCTTCAATTATGATAATTTTGTGATTCTTTATTTTATAAAAACCGTCCAGCTATTAATACAGTTATATTGCTTAAATCAAAAAGACTGAAAATTTATTTTCTTTAATTTTTTTTGGAAACCAGTAATAATACTTCAATTTAATAAAATTATTCGAATCTTTTCTTTTTAAAAATTATAGAACTGATATAATTAAATTCAAAATTATACTTACTTCTTTTTTTATTTTTTTAGTTGCTGGTTTGAAAATTTAAAATTATCATTGTATCCCAAGACGCTGTATAATATGGTTGAATGGAGCAAACACGCTTTGAATATGTTTCTTTATGCGAAATGTTTTTATTTAAAATTTATATTTCTGTATTCATATGAGCACATATCTTCCATCTCTTTGCTTTTAATTTAACAATGTAAAGTAAAAGGTAGTAAGTTGGTCTATTTATTTTTGATTCTGTGTATTTTTGAGGTTTAGATTGTAAAATATCGGAAGTCTCTGTATCGAAAAAATGTTCTTTTGTAATTTCTAAAATTACTATAAAGAAGGCTATTTATAGCTTTTTCACTGAATTTGGAGTGTTTAAAACTTAGCGACTTGGAAGTTACTCTCAACACTTTTAATGCTATGTCAAACTTTATGCATTCAAATAAAAAATGTTGTAATTAGCA
The DNA here is from genome assembly GCA_918559645.1 of Ceratonova shasta. Lineage (NCBI taxonomy): Eukaryota > Metazoa > Cnidaria > Myxozoa > Bivalvulida > Ceratomyxidae > Ceratonova > Ceratonova shasta. The sequence continues at coordinate 59,242 of CAKKLC010002984.1, read as the reverse complement.
ATATATGTCGTCATTAATTGCAACAGTATTAGTAAATGTAAACATTTCCATAATTAAAAAAAGAAAAGTTTAAGTAGTTGCTATACTTTAAATTTTCATTTAAAATTTTTTGTTCTATTTTTAATAGTTGTATTGAAAGGTATAGATAAAGGTTTCTAATAAAAATAGAACCAGCATTCATTAGCTTAGATTATGCAATCTGTAATATGCCATTTAACAATTTAATACATGTAAACATAAATTCTATTATAGTAAAACTGTTTTTAAGGTCACTAATTATTCGAATGTTTCTTCGTTAATTACATAAATTAATATCGAATTCCTATCATTTGCAAAAAGTTCTCTTTTTAGTATATCCAGCTTATTAACATTTCTTCCACAGCAAGAAATAGTAATTGGTGTATACACATATCAAAAATCTATTTACCACAGCTTCTTAACCAACACAGATATAAATATAGTTGTTTTTTTTATATAGTTGTCTCGCTCAAAGCACAATTAATTATCACATACAAAATTAAATCATAACTGTTATGGAAAATACAGTCTTTTAATGCTATATAAAAAACTTAAAAAATTTCGGATGATGGAAAACAAATGGTCTGGTAAAAACACTTGAAAAAAAAGACCGGTAAAAAAATTAATTTTTTATAAATTCAAGCATTTTCCTGTAAAAATCATTTTTAAAAGTATCAAGAAAACTCAACTCATCAAGAAATAACCTCTTACCTTCATCATTAAAACCTTTCATTTAAGCTTGTAAAAGTATGTGTGTGGACACTTGTAATATTATATTTAAAATAGTATTTATGGCATATATTTCCATGTTCGTATGCATTCAATTTTCAAAGATTGTTCTAACTTGTCCATTTATCAGTGTGAATAATACATCCACAACAAACAACTTCTAAAATTATTGTAAGAAATACTCTATTGGACATGTTTACAACAATCTGCACCAACCAAATCCTGCAAAAGTTAAAGTATATACTATTAAAAGGGCCCAATCTATTTCATGTAGTGCCCGTTCTCTGTGGATTTTAATCTTGTGATTCAGCATCACCTCATCAACTTTTACAGTTATAGCGGGACCACTTAATTTTATAGGACACAACTTAAACTAAAACTGAATTTTTGTTATAAATATTTTGCGAATTTTTCTCAATGATGGTCTTGAAACACCAACAAAGCTCAAGATCTCCCGCTGTTTTACTCCTTAGAGTCAATAAACAGTGATTTTAAGAAATTAGCTAACTGGTATTGCTATTATTTTAAAACTACTATTTCTGCGAAGTGAAATACTAGTCTGATAGTGGTCACATGTATAATTGAAATATCTGCACTCATACCCAATCCAATCATCTGATCTAAGTTTTAACTTTGTGTCAGTTTGGCAGCGTTCATATTATTAAAAAATCGAGAATAACATTATTGCTCATATGGTAACAGCACATCTGATCATTTTTAATTAAACCAATTTCTTCTAACTCTTTTTCAAGATGCATGAATTAATTTGGATATATTTTCCATAAGCTGAATTTTCTGGCAAGTATTAAGTTAATAATAAATGAACAATTGATGTATCAAAACCGCAGGTTCTGTACTTACCTTTGACTTAATTTTCTCATGATGATAAAAACTCCAATTAATAGTTCTAAACTATTACAAAATCAAGGAAAACGATTAGGCTTGATTTATATCTTTGTTACATTATGAATAACTATAGCGCCAATATTACAATAGACTTACAATATTTCTTATAAATATTGAATGGTAAAAAGATTTTAATGCATAATTTTAGATCACAAGCTGATTTTATTCCCTATAAAAAAATGTCTTATGTGTTATTAATGTGACTTCACAAGATGCACTTTAGCAAATTCCTTAGAGTTTAGATTTCTTTTCATTAATAATTATATTGATTAATTATATACAGATAAGACAAAAATATAAATGCACTTAATGCTTAATAGTTATCAGATAACATTTTACTTAAACAAAGATTTATCTACCCAGCTCCATGAACTATGAAAGTAAAAGGTTAAAGTAATTGCTTTTGATTTAAAAAGCTATTTTAAATCGCCTTTAGAATTACAGTATAAGTTACAGCGGTGAATTTGTTACCAAAATTTGTTGTTTATTTAAGAAATTAAGACTTATTATTTACATCATTATTTAGAACTGCTTAATAAAGTTTCAAGATCATTAGATAATGTCGATTAAGAAATCTAAAATCTTTTTTATCCAATATTAAAGATACTGTCTATAAATGTTCAGTTATGAGAGTGATAATTGGGATATATACAGACAATGACTGCAAAGTTATGAAATAAACTCAAGACATTGTATACATATTTATAGTACTTAGAAACATTAAGACATCAAAAATTAGAAGGTTGAAATTTTTCACAGTTTTGAATTAGTCCATGAATACTTACGGTAAACTATTTTAGTATCATTGATTCTAGTAAGCTTTTAATATACCCAGAAACTAAAAAAATGTTTTATTCATTCAATATATAGTAAGTTAAATAATTAAGTAGGTGCTGCTTTAATATGTGATATTGACAAATATATATGTATATATCAATCTATGAATTTTCTTATTGCATTTAAAAATATTAGTTTAAATATGTGAAGATAAATATATAGTTCTCCAGAAAGTTTTTATTAAGAAAATAGGAGGTTTGAAGCTTGCTTAGTAAAATAACTCTTTTTAGCCAATTTTATTATACAAATCATGTCAAAAATGCTAACTTTGAATGTCGAAATAATAAAGAATTGCCTAAGATTGATTATGAACCAAGAAAGATGGAAACTTGTATCTATTCTTGATACAACAACTAAGCAGTTACTAATAATTTAATAATTCATATTTTGATATGTGACTTAAAAAGAGCACAAAACATAAATCCTTTAAATTCCATATTAAATTTTAGAATCTTTTATATCTTATTCTGGTATAAATTTACTGTCTTTCTCTTATAATTTCTAACAACAAAAATATAGATGAATATTTAGGTAAAAAGAGAAGTCATATTAAGGATTTAAGAACCCAAACGGTAAATGCATAAATAAACGTCTTTTTAAAAATTAAAAACATAAAATAATAGTTTGTATTACGAGAATACAAATAATTAACAGTCACGAAATCTAATATCTTGACAAAATTATGGAATTAACAGTGTCAGAATCCTATATTAATTAAAATTTCTTGGATGGGATCACAACAATGAATTTTCTATCAAGTTTTTATAAAAAATGAACAATTGTTTGAACGGTGCATTGTTCAAACTAATTTGTCACTTGTTTTAGATAAAAAATGTATTGATTCTTACCGTTGGGTCTGTAAAAGACCATGTAATTTTGCTTGATCTTAAAGAAAATTTAGTTTTTTTAGTGAAAGTAAATTGCCTTTAAAGTACAATTTTAGAAATATTTGAGTCGTTCTGAACATTTGGATATCAAGTATGAGCTATCTATTAATTTAGTTCATGAAGCAATATACCAACATATTTGCACATACAGTGTTCAAATTGTAAGAATCGGTACCGATTTATCTGAAAATAGTTGAAATTGACGAAAGTTTATTTTCCAGATGAAAAATATAGCCAAGGAAAATTTTAAATCAACAGTGCTTTATTGGGGTATAGAAAGAAATTCAAGTAATGTATTTATAGTCCCGTTAGTAAATAAAAATACAAAATACTATAATATTTATTCTCCAAGAGTATATTTTGCCTGGAATTACAGGAGTTGCCTATGAATGGCCAACCTATCGGACAGACGTGATGAATTTTAAAGAATTTAATCATCTTACAATCAACCAATCAATTAAAGTGTAGATCTTAATAACAGTGAAATATACACACAAAATATTGAAGGTCTTTAGTCAGGATCAAAATATTTTATGAGTATAAGTCTGCAATCTCAAAAGAAATAAAATTAATTATTTAATTCAATTTAAGTGGGCAAATTAGAAATGCAAGGATAAAAGCATAAATGTGGTATTAGTTATGTTACAAAATGATAAATACATTCTAGGAATAGGTATAATTTTTCAAAATTTTTAAAGATACATTATTTTGTGGATTTACATCACAAACAGAATGATTTACGATTCTCCAACACAGCAAATATTGTATTCTAATATTCACAACAAATTTATTGCCTTAATAAACTATTTCTAGATAATAAATAACATTAAATATTTCTAATTTTTGTCTTTTTATTACTGAATTTATAAAAATTGAACATTTTATTCAAAACTATTGTATTTATTAATAAATATGTATAAATCTAATATGTGAACCTATTTATTTGTCATAAATATCTTGATAAAAGAAACTTTGTAACAAATTTAACTGAAATAGTTTACCACAGAATGAAAATAATTGAACTTTTGGTGATGGAAAAAAATTATAACTGTCTTTATATATTGATGATAAATTAATGTTTGAGAATTATTTCTAGTGTAATTAAATTCTAATTTATCAATTTTAATATAAATATATATATGGACTTAAAAATCATTACTTTATAAGAATTTATAAATTTAAGTTTAGATTTCTACTAGAGTAAGTATTAGCTATTGAATAAGATTTATGAAATAAAACTTAAAAATGAGACTTTTTGAATACTATTATCAATAATATCCATCAAATTGTCATATGGTTCTAACTTTTGCTTAGTCTTGTCACAAAATATTAAATACTTTTAAGTATCTTTGTAAAAATAAAATAACATAATAATATATTTAAAATTTAGATAAAAAACTCAAAAATATTGATACTTTGATTAAATATAATGTTATGAAAATGTATTAACTAGATTGTTTCATTTTTAATATTAAAACTTATGATTGATTTCAATCTTTTGTATAATACTATTATGAGCAAATGATAGAAACATAACTTCTTCTTGTATTTAATCTTTTCCTAACTTAAAATACAACAATAAAACTTTGTATTTTCAGATGAATAGTTCAATATCCTCATTATTACCTGTTTGAATTTTGAGTTCAAGTAAGATAGGTCCTGGATTAATCATTTTAGTACGGCAATAAGTTACTCTATATCATGCTGGTCTAATATTTTAAAATTTGGGACAATATATTTAGTAAGCTTCAAAACATTTATTTAAATAAATATTAAACCCTTTTCAGTAAAAACAAAAAATTAAATAAATCTCAATTTTGACGACATTAATTATTTTAAAATTTCATGTATATGATTCATCACTAAACATACCATATACCGTATGCTGAAAGAGATGTATTTTATGATTTTAATATAAACTATTAAATAAAGGTTTTGATTGATATCATAAAATATTCACTTTCTCTATGTTTCTGGTATTTTCTTTTATATTATGCAAATTAGCATAGGTTTTAGTTTAACGATAATATATCATCACATTTATTGATTTTGCTAGTTTTAATTTAGTATCAAGCAGCAAAAAAATACAATAATTTTATTATATTTTCACTTTTTGGTTCCTGGGATTTGGTTTAAATTTACTGTTATAAAAATGTTTGTAATTATTTCACTCTTTTTGCATACTATTTTATCAATTATTATTTTATATACTTTTAATATTATCCTTTTACATTATATTTATACAAGGTTATCATACTTTCAATAATGGGTTGTATAAATAAAAATGTGTAGTCAATAAAAATATATTAATTGAAGTTTGAATTTATTCAATATATTATCATTTATCTTAATATATAATAGTTAAATAATCTTTTTATTCATTAATATATATATCAACACAGTTTTCTAACATTAATAGAAATTCTTTAATTTAAGGCAAATTCTAAAATTATTTCAGGTACGAATGATATGTAATTATAAAAAGGTTTCATAAGTAAAAAAAATATATAAATTTATTATTTTATATTTTTCTTGGTTTTAAAGTCTATTTAAGAATTCTTTTTATGTGCATTTATCAAACTTTTAAAAGGTTAAAATTCATTTTAGTTTTTCAAGATCTTGTTTTATGAAAAAAATAAAATATATGATAAATACTTCTGACCAGAGTTCAGAAATAACAAAAATTAGCGGATAGCCAGCAGGACTACTACTTTTAATATTTAACTAGCCACCAAATATTTATTACTTTGAATTTTGTTTTATTTTAGTTAGCAACCTATCAACTAAAGACATTAATATATTCATGTTAAATATAATACATATCTTGATGATAAATAAAACTCTTGTTAAAGATCAGTTATAGTTATCTCCACATAAAACTGATTTGAATACAATAATACAAACATTAAAGATTATAGTCATGCGGTCACACCCCAGATATGATATATTACATAAAGTGTAAATTCATGTGTAATTCATACTGATAATTTAAATACAAAATCCTCCTTATCACTATCATTATCCTCAGAGTGTTAGGGTAGAGTAGAGCTGCTATTTGCATCCAAACTAAAGCTTTAAACTGAGGTATTCTGCACCACTGCCTGGCACTGATCAAAAGTCTGATGGAAAAAACTAAGTCAAAGTCCTCCAACTTTCCCATTTTTAGGATGGTCATTAACAAGTATGATAAAATTGAGTTTTTAGTATGTTTCTGCAGTTTTTTGACTTGTTTGAGCACACTGAATCTTCTCTCTTCATCTGCAGACAAAGATAGCATGGTCAAGATTAGGTTAAAGAGAGCCGGAATATTTACAGCATCTTTGGGACATGTGGCTCTATTAAGATTAGATAGTGAAAAGTTTCTAGTGTCACCTTTGTATTTCTTTGCTGCAAAATTTTTCAGTGCACACTATATATCCTCAACCTTTTTTACTAGTATTTATTTTCTTGTAAAAATATCGTGAAGAGTATCTAATAGAAAAGCAATTAATCTACACCCAAACTCTTTTAGATCACTTTTCTTCTTCAGATCAGGCCAAGATTTGATATTAGCAGCGTTAATTGCTTCCATCAAATCTTTTTATTTGTCATCAATCTTACCTTAAGGCTTTTAACCAAAGCGTGCAAGAACAAAGTCTTTTGTGCATTATATTCATTATCATCCTTCTTGTCAAGCATCAACTTTTTAAAAGAACTGTGGTTATAACCTGATTTTGTCTTCAGTGTTTAAAGTCTGTTAACGATATCCTGTATTTTTGAATAAATTTTTACTATTGATGCATCTTGACTTTGGAAATGAGCTAAAAGTACTCCATATACGCCAAGACAATTCAAACAAAAAGAAACATTGCAAATATTTAAGATTACCCCACTCGTAGCAACTTGCCCTGTTAATGCATTAAGTTGGTTCTGCTGAAGTTAACTATGATGACATTTAAATGAATCATAACTGACAATCAAGTTCTTATAAGCGCTATCTAAATGACAACCCATCTTGTCCCTTCAATTCTTCATGGCATCAATACTTTTACATCTGCTGGTGTTGCAAATGCAATGAAGTGATTTCTTTACACGTTACTACGGTGGTAAAAGGTATAAAAATCACTGAGATAAGTGTCGTGATTTCTGTCTAGAGGTACAGCTGATGCTTTAATAAATTCTTGATATGATAATTTCACACGATGAGCAAAACAATGTAATTTATGCACATTTGTTTTTTCTATAAATATTTTTAACTAAGAAATGACCGCATTTAGTTCATAGCCCATTACTTTTGCTCCATCTGACGCTATACGCACTGTCTTGGCTTTCCAGCTATTTTTAAACTGCTAGGTTACAGTTTTAACAATAGCATTTGAAACGTTTTCAGCATCCGATGTTGTCACATGCTTTATTGCAATAAATCGTGTTTTGATATCTCCATCTTCCGCCAATTTAGCATAAACCACTTCACACTTTTCGATAATTCAATCTAGTGACATATGAGTTACAATTGCAAGCTATCCTGCACTCAAAAGCTTTTCATAAATATTCCTTCGTTAATTTTCCCTAATATAATCACAGAATGTGGAATCAGCGATAGGATTTAAATACGTTTTGGCCAAGTCAATGTGGTTAGCTTGTTGCAGTTTTGACAAGCATATGATATGTTGAAATTGTTGACGTGCTTATGCTAATTCAAACGCCTTTCGAAACATGATATCTAATCGAAGCATATTGCTCGAATTCATAGATATCAACAATTTTTTGGCATTGGAAGTACCTGATGCTTGATTTTTAGCGGAATCTCATTGTGCTATTTTATTTTAGAAAAGGATGAGTGATGAGCCTTCACAGACTCAAGTTTTAAATTTTTGACTCTTTGACAAAAGTACAGTAGTTTCATAGTTTCTGCACATCTTGCAATACATTTTCCAGCCTTCTAGCTGAACATTAATAAATTGTTTTTGTTTTTCATGCCGATTTAAAATTTTGTTTCGGAAAATTTTTTTTCGTATACTGTATACTTTTTGGCTCTCTCTTCCTCATCAACAACCACCCGTTTGTTTTTCTGCAGAGGTCGCAAGACATTAATAAATATCCACATGGTTATTTTTGTTTGTTTTACTTTTACTTGAACTAATTTAACACTTTGCAGTTAACAGTTAACTCTCACAACGCAACAGCAATAATTTAAGGCAACCGGAAAACGTGCGATAATATAGCGCTAATACAGTATATTGGTTCGTATGGTTTACATTTAAAATTCGGTTTTTTTTTAATTTATTTTGTAGCATCATTTACAAGGACGTTACAAACATGTATTATGTCATTTAGACGATCGATTAAAATTAGAATTCTTGCATAAAACAATAGAAACACGCTGAAATTCTACTTGCTATAAGGACCAGTAAAAACCGGTTTTACAATCCCTACTGATAATTTACTTGGCTCAGGCTATTATGCCAGCGTTAAATCGGAACACTGCTTTTGACTATTTAGTTTTAATACCTTTAGTAAGAATAATTTAAACATCTCAATGTAGATATTCGATTCCAGATATTTGTCCTTAAGTTATAGTGAAGAATTTATTATTCATATTAGAAATGATTAAAATGAAAGATTGATGGAAAAGTTTTGCATTTGAAAATAAATACATTCATTAACATGTAAGTTTAACAATAGTATATAGCAGAGGTTCCCAACCCTGTGTCACCTCTCACTATTCGACAGTGGTGAATATTTTTCATAAAGATTATTTAAAAATATGATTTATTTTTATTCATTTGTTAGTTTTAATTTTTTGTTGACTGCCTAGGTTTATTAAATATGTTCGATAAATGTCTAAAATTGTCTAGCGGCGAGCCAGAATGCAGTATTTATGCTAGCCTGGAACGGCTAGTGCCATTTGCACATCACACCTTAAAGCGCAGAAAACCCAAACGGAACGAACGCTACGAATGGAACCGACAAATCCCGAAGGCTTTAAATCACACGGAACAAACTCTGAATGCTTTGGAGATCATCGGCTTACTTCGGTGTTTTGTGTGTACATGCAGGGATGCGCAAAAGTATTTCCCGCCTGGAACCATGTTGTCATTGTGATTGCTACTCTTTTTGGGTCACGACAGATAGATAAGAGAGATGTTCGTCAGACGAAACACAAGTTAGGAGTTTTCTATAAAAATAAATTAGCAGTCTGAAAGCAAGGTGCGTAATTTATTGTATTCATAAGCGATGATCTATTAATAAGTTATTCTTAATGAGGAGATAGTTATAGTTCTTGTTATAATATAGTTATGCTTATAATGCAGAACATATTTGTGCTTTAAAATTGATATTATTTTGTATTTCAATTATTAATTATATTAGTGCTAAAATGAGTGGACCAAGTAAAATACAACGAACTTATAATTTTAACACTGATTGGGAGGAAGTATTTAGTTTCTTTAATTTAAAAAAATAAATGCCATTGTTTGTTGTGTGGTAGTAGCATTGCAGTGCCGAAAAAAAAATAACTTTGAACAAACCTTTCAGACGAATCATGGCACTTTTAATGTGAATTATCCTTTAAAATCTGAAGTAAGAAAGAAAAAAAATTGTAATCTAAAATGAAGTATAACAGCACAACAGACTGTTTTCATTAGACAAGTGGAAAATTCTAAAAGGCCACTATTGCTTCTTTTAAAATATCTCACATGCTCGCAGAAAAGAAGAAACCTTTCATTGATGGTGAGTTGTTAAAGGAATTTTTTTTGACTAGTGCCGATTGTTTGTTTGATGGATTTTTTAACAAACGTGTGATTGTCTCAGTAATACAAGACTTACAGTTGTAAAATAATAGTCACAAGAAGAATACATTTAATTTTAAAAGACATAAAAACTCAGTTTAAAAATGACTTAGAAATATGTGATTTGATCTCGCTACAATTTGACAAGTCTACAGATTTATCAAACCCGCACAGTTAGCAGTTATGGTGAGATGGTGTTCAGAAACTTTACAGTAAAAGAGAATATGTTACAAATATTACCAATGTAAGGACAGACAAGGGGTTAGGATATTTATAACACATTCAGAACATACTCCAAGTCAATAAATACGCCTTCGCAAAAGCTGTCTGCAATACCACTGTTGTGGAGCCAGAAATGATGGGTAAAAACAAAGGATTTATTGCCGTTTGCATGAAGGATGATTCATTTTCAAACTTCATATCCTACCATTATATTATACACAAGAAAGCTCTGTGTTGTAAAATTTTGCCATTTGAACATGTCAATAAAATAGTTACCAAAATAATCAAAATTTTTCAAGCAGTTCCTTACCAACACCGACTTTCAAGGCTCTGTTAGAAGATACTGAAGATAAAGAACATGATCTTATTCTGCATACTGAAGTACGTCGGATCAGTTTTGGATAGATTCTTAGAAGATTTGTGAGTTTTATTGAAGAAATAAAAAATCTAAAAACGATACAAAGGAAAATTATGATGAACTAGCTGACTCCGGCTAGCTGATTGATTTGGGATTTCTCACAGACATCATGAAAAAATTTAATTCTTTAAATTTGGTGTTGCAGGGTAAAGACAAAATCATATCTGAAACGATAAGCTCTGTAAGGTCATTAAAAGATAAATTAAAAATGTTGATATCACATCTGCAGATCAATTCTCTTGGTTTTTTCCTACATATGGAGAAAACGCTAGGTGACAATGAATTAAAGTGGACATTCTATATTAAGTATCTTTAAGAGTAAAAAAACAGTTTGAAAATAGATTTTTGAAGTTTAAACATATTGAGCCGATAGTTTCCTTCTGTATCAATCCTTTTACTTGCCAAATAAATGTTATGGGAATAGCCGCATGTATTGCAGATTTTGTTCAAGGTAAGACTTAATACTAAAGTTAGAAATTTTGGACCTTAAGAATGATATTTTGGTAAAATCCAAAATGTCAGAGGACTTTTGGAATACAGTGGATAGAGAAAAGTTCCAATTGTTAAAAAAAGTGGCATATAAAGTTAAGTCATTTTTCGGTGCGACATATTAATGCGAATCATTGTCTGCTAAGAGGATTATCGTCAAACATTCTTAATTATGAACCTCTTCTAATGAAATGCAATGCCAAAGATCACATTGACTTTATTTTTTTAATTAAATGTTTTCTTTGTATTTGTATTTGTATGTTTTGTTTACTTTCTTTAAGTTTTGTAAATAGATTTCTCTGTGTGTATGCAATTTGAAAAAAATTCCAAATAATTTTATTATTTTGAAACATTTTTGTTTATTATTTATTAATTACATTATGACTATAAGAAAATAAATTATGGGAAAATGAGAAGTTATAGAAGGAGTTTGTCGATTTAAAAAAGGTGGTGCCATCAACCCTACAGATATTTTAGAATATCTCTAGAGTAAAAAAAGGTTGGGAACTTCTGGTATATAGTATGTATTTTTTATTAGGGGATATATATCTAAATGGTTATAAAGATTTATTAACTATTTTCTTTTATACTAAAAACTTAAATATAAATAATATCAGTGAGTAAATGCTATTAAAAAGGAGAATATATAACGTAAAATTTAAGATAAAAATTCAACAATTCTTGTGAAATATTTGTGCGAAACGGATTTCATTAATAGATTGATTTTTAAAATTATATTATCGCTTTTCAACTAGAAAAATATACCATGTATCATACTTGAAAAATTATTTTCATTATTATGAATATTTTTTATATTCATTTTTAAAAATTTATCAATTACAAGTTTCAGATACAAACCAAGATTCATTTAAAGAATATCCAAATAATTTTGTTGTACATCTTTATATAAACTTGAGTAGCTTTTCGACATAAATTTGATTATCTCAACTTATAAAAGTTTAAAATATCTTATAATTGTTTTTAGTAAATATTTTAATTTGACAAATAAGAATAAGCTTTTATAGCTCAAAATATATGTAGATTACTTGTAACATTAAAGTTACAAAATTTGATATTGTTGTTCGATTTTTTTAATTTATGGATGTTGAATTTATTGAATAATCATAAAAAAATAATGTAATTTTTACGTGTTTAAATATATTTCATTTAAAAATATATTTAATGTTAATTGGATATTTCAAGTTTTATAATTATATAAGCAGGACGCAATCAGTAAAATTATTTATTAAAATATAATAAATTATTTGATAGTATAATTATTAAATAGGATGTTTAGTCTGGAATCATATAGTAAAACATACGGTGTAAATTATGTTCAATTTTTCATTTTTTTAAACATTTTTAAAAGATTATAAACATCCATGAACTATTAAAATACTATTCATTTTATTATTATCTGAGGGGTAAATAAAAGGAAATTTTATAATATTGTATATGTTATTAATAGTTGTTGTGTTTGTGTTTGTTAGATCGCTTCTATAATTTAATATGGAATTTCTCTTCATGTTTTTAAATTTTATTACCTTAATATATATTATTTAAAAATAAAATTACAGAAATAGTTTTCCATTAGTTTCTAAAAAAATATTATAGAACTTTTATTTGTCACTATTTACGAGTCTTTAAATTAAAACGGCATCATATGACTATAAAAATACATGGATGATTATCAAACTAAGAATATGAACAAAATAACTCTAAAAAGTAACATTTTCAAATGATAATAACATAAAAAAAATTTATGATTTTTTTGTGACCTATCCATAGTAAAATCTTTTATATCCAAGAGTGATTCTAATACTATCAACATTTTTAACAAATTTTGATCATAATGAATGTATAACATGAATATATAATTAATTGTGATAAAGTTGTTTAAAGAAATTAAAAATATATAACAAAGCTCTTTATTTGATCAAATTTCCCTATTTGTTAATTTATATTAGGTACACCTAACTTAATAAAATTAGGAAAAATACTAGATACTGTAATTACTTGGCTTTAATTTAAATTCGGAGAAATTTTTGTAACTTTTACATCTCAAAGTAAAGCAAACATTAAAATATAAATAATAAATGATTTATAAGAACCTTGGTAATAAATTTGTGAAGATAGGTTTCGTAGAGTAAATGATTTATGATGTAAAATACGTTTTAGCATTATATTTTGATCATATGATTACAAAATTACTTGCTATATTAAAAGAATTATTTTTAAAGATAGTTACTGGAAGGTTAGAAAATAATTTGTAGGTTATACTAAAATGATTACTTTTTCTAAGTTTGTAGAAACGTAGTTCGATACCATATTGGCAATAAAATGATACTTTCATGGTTTTGAGAACGAAAAAATAAATTTATTTGTGATTTCTCTACTAATATTGTTTATTTTATATAAAATTTTTTAAATTGGTTTCATTTAATTAAACTATCAAGCCTCATGTAATATTAAAAATCTATTGTATAAGCTTCTAATATTATTTGAAATCGTTTATCATGATAAATTTTCATATAATTTTGAATATTTTCAGATTTTATTTGATTCGATTTAATTTCTTCAAATATTGAAGAAAATTCTTCTTGTAACTGCTCCTTTAAAATATTTTCAATTTTATAATGAACATAATGGTCAAAAATATATTTCCGTTGTAAAAATATACGCTTGGGTTTATAATTAAAAGCCATAATACTTATAATTAATAATAAAATATGAAAGATTATATACCCAAGTATTTTGAAACCAAAATTTGTTTCTATAAGTTTAATGATATATTCTTGTTTATTAACAAAATAATTGTTTAAATTACCAACTTTTAAACATGAATATGTCAAAGTATTAATGAAATAGTTTCCATAAAATGCAAATAATATTATTAGGTTTATGGATATTCGATTGAAAATTTTTAAAAAGGCCTAAAATTATAAACATAGATTACCTTCAATTTATTATATTTATAGAAACATGTTTTAATAAAATTTATCATAAATAACGCCATTATTAAGAGAGAAGTAATTAAAGGACCAATTATAAATAATAAATTTATAGTCAAGTAGTTATTTCCAAAACACTGATATGAATCTTTACTAAATTTTGTAAATAACAAAGGCAATAATAACAAAATATATCTTGTTGTTTTTGAGGTAATGAAACAAGAATCATAATTGTTTAACACATCAAAAATATAATTTTTATTCATAAATTATCAAGAGAAAAACAAATGCAAAATTTGAATATAATACGTATATAAAAATGCAATTATTTTAATTAAGTGTAGAATTGATATTTTCAAACTAAATAAATCAAAAATGATTAAAACAAATAAATATTAAACATTGATTATATTATATTATATTTTATTATAGTCATTTAACAAAAATGGACAAGACAATATTTGAAGAAATGATATAATCAAGTCAATTAATTTAAATATTTTATTGAATATAGTTTCATTTTTATCACCAAAAAATAAAGGAGTGACTACTTTAAAATCTCGAATATAAGCCGCACTGGTAATTTAAAATAAAACTCCACTTTTTTTCGTATAAACCCACAACTTATATACGAGATTTAAGGGTATATATGTTTTTTTTATAAAGTTCAAATGGATTGAAAACTGTTGATTTATTATATATAATTAATTTTTTAGTTCTCTTAGATCTTTTTTCATAAATATCTTCAGTAAAATCTCTACATTCTGAACATGAAGGGACTACCATTTTTCATTTTTAAAAATTAAAAATGTTGAAAAATATTTATTTCGTTACAAAAATAAGTAATTTTTGGGTTTCTTTTTAATTTTTTATCTATTATTGCTATTTTTAATTCCAATAAAAATGGTAATTTTTCAGCCACATTATTTATTATCCACTTCTTAATCAATTCCACATAATTCATGGCATCCACCTTTGTAATATCTACAATAAAGCTTGATAAATCTTTTTCTATCGCTTCTTCACAAACATTAGAATATTAGTGTTTTTCATTAGATATACGCTCTTTGTGTATTTCTATAGCCTTTTTAATCATAAAATTATGATCTTTAGGCAAAACAAAATCTTCATACTCAGGAAATTCTGCACTATCTTCTTCAAAAGCTATATTTAAAATTGTATTTTTCGTTTTAATCTTCCAAATCATCATTTTTATCTTCAATTACTCTTTATTTTTTAAAACCGATAATAATACATGATGTAGATAATTTGTCATATACTTGAATGCACACTAAAATACAGTCTAAGAGAATAATATTTTTTAAGCATTCAGAAAATTTTCATCTAAGTTGTCTGGCCAAAACAAAAGCTATTTATAAAAAATGTTTATAACAATCTTTAAATACTTTAATGACACCTATATCTAATGGTAGAGTATGGCTTTTAGTATTTTTTGGTAAAAATAAAAGTTTATTGTTCGAAAATGATTTTTAAGTACAGTGTACAGGTGCATTACCCAATATTAATAATATTTTTTTAGATTTTGTTTTCATTTCTTCAATTAAGTTAGAGAGTCAATTTTTAAATATTAATCTTGTCATCCAAGCTTTATTGTTGTGTATATAAGGGATATTAAGATTTTATTTTCATTTCTTCATTTAAATTACAGAGCCAATTTTTAAATATTAATTTTATCATCCAAGCTTTATTGTTGTTTATATAAGGGATATTAAGATTTTATTTTCATTTCTTCAATTAAGTTAGAGAGTCAATTTTTAAATATTAATCTTGTCATCCAAGCTTTATTGTTGTGTATATAAGGGATATTAAGATTTTATTTTCATTTCTTCATTTAAGTTAGAGAGCCAAATTTTAAATATTAATCTTGTCAGCCAAGCTTTTTGTTGTGTATATAAGGGATATTAAGATTTTACATTTTAAAACATCTTGGCTTGTGAAATTTACTAATTATTAGTAAGTTCATCTTTTTCCCTGCAGTATTGCAACACAATAATAAAGTAACTATCTTAAAAATTTCCGCTTTTTATAAATTCTTTTGTATAAACCCATGATTTATTGTATGAATTCTTAAAGAAGAGACATGTTTCATCACAGTTATATTTCATCTGTACTGTACGAATTTATTATATTTCTTTCTTCAGTACAAAATGATTAAATCAAATTTAAATCTACGAATCCAGCTTCACCATTCAAAGTTTTATTTGATATTTCATGTCTTATTTTAAAACAAGAAAGCTAACCATCAAAAGCTTTAAAACTAACAAAATCTAAATCTTCAGAAATTTTAAGTGCCACATTCTTTAGTTCTGTTTCAGAAATCGGATATTGCAAACTTCTTTTTTAAATAAAACCATTCATGTAAAATAGAATCCATTTGTTTTGTTGTTCTTAAATTAGTTGTTCCTTCTTTGGAATCTGTCAAATAAATTTCAGATTCAAAATTATTTTGTTGACACTTCCGAGGCTTACATTTTAACATTCAGCAAGCTTTCTTTGTGTATTACTACTATTCCTATTTTTCATTATTATAATTTTCTTTCTATTATTATCTGTTAGCTTCCTGTATTTCTTTTTATTTAATTTGTTCATTTTAAAATGGAGAAAATTTTAAATTATTTGAGATTTTCTTGATAAGAATGATAATATAATAGATTGTAAATGTTCATGTTCAAAATCACGATTTTCAGAAAATTAAGCTTGAAAAATTAGCAAAAACTTATATTTGTCCCTGTATTCTAATATTTTTGTTCACTTTTTACTGTTTTTAGATATTAATGTGTTTAAAAATTAGAGATTTTACTGTAACATAATTGAACTAAAATATGAAATTTATCAATTGATCAAATTTCTAATAATATCGAATTCGCGTTTATAATTTAAAAATAACATTTAATTAAAATTGTATACATGTATATATATATATGCACAGTAGAATTTAATTAATATAAGTAAATTATTTTAAAATTTTGAAACGTTACTCTATGTGGAATTATTAAATCATATTTATATATATATAAATATATGTTTAACCTAAAACTTAATGCATAATGTGAGTTTTTATAATTCTAAATGTTAATGTTTACTTTTAAAGATTAATTTGTTTTAAAAATACTTATTTTAGAAATGTGTAGATTGTTTTATATTCTTTTGACGTTGATTAAATTCAAATATTATTTTTTAAAAAATAGAGAAAATTCAATAAATAATAAGTTTGTTAAAAACTGATATTTTTACTGTTGTGTTGTAGTTAGCTAAATTTTTATATCCGTTAATAAATATTTGCATATGTAAATATTCCATTAAGCGTTAAATTAATGTTTTTTTAATTCAATCATAGATTACTAAAGTAATTTAGAGATTTTAATATACCGCCATTTTAAATTATCCAAATAGATCTCATAATTAAAGGTTTGGATTAAGAAATTTATTCTGAAGCATAGAATTATGCATCTATTTATTTACAATTAATAAAAATATGAAATATTCAATTGTTTATTTTATAGATTGGTTTATAATTATGTTAAACGTCACCCATATTGTAAAATTTTTTAAATGATCTATTATTTTAGAAAATTACATAATTGAATTGTAAATATTTATATTAATTTAGATAATTTCTAATAAGCTGTAAAGCTAGTGTCAAAATGAGTATTTTTATTAACTAATTATTCAAAAGTTTCATGATTATTTAATAAAAAATAGTTTTAGAAAAATTATGCTTGTTAATAAAATTAGCCTCCAAATAACACTAATTAACTATAAAATTTTAATGAATTAGTAAATCCTTGAAAAATTAAAGTTTTAATATCTAATAATGTTGTATTAAAATATTTATTGATATGATAAGTCATAGTTCAGTTTAACCTGGTATAGAAATATAGATATTGATATTGCAAAGTTTCTATAATTAATTATTATTAAAATAGTTTTATGAATGATTTAAAAGGATGAACTAAATCTTTTAAAAAACTGAAAAATTATCAACTTGAGTGAGAGAGTAAGATTCTATATCTGTTTGCAAAATATTTGATCAAATTAAAATGACGTTTATAAAAATAAGTTTGAAAAATCACTGAATTTTATGAATACAGGGAAAAATAGTTGACGACTGAATAGTCTCCGAAAGTGATTATTATGATATGTGACGTAGTAGTCTTTAAGAAAATTTATTTTTTATAATAATTATTGAAGATATCCACTACATGCAACACCTTATATACTACCCAAATAAACATTAGTCTTCAAATAATACAACACTACTAAGCTAGGAAAATTTTTATATTATAACGCATTAAACCCCAAAATATTACATATGACTAGGGCCCCGTTTTTTCGGGTAAAACCCGAATACACCCTATTTTTACACCCCTAGTGACCTATAAAGTTTTCGGGTTTAAACCGATTTTACCCGCGATAATTTTATTATTCGTTTCTATTTTAATAATTTTAATAATTTGCCCATATAAATGGGAAGAAAGAAGAAAACGATCGAAGACTGGCTGGATACACATGTAAGTGATTTTAAAGCCCAAATGAATGAAAAGGGCGTTAGAAACTAGGAATTTATCGTTTGTAAGTTCTGTAATACCAAAATATTGATTATTCCCGAAAAGAAACTATATGATCGGCTAAGGGAACACTTAGCAAGTGCAAGACATGATAAAATAAAGAAATCATCCCAAGAAAATTGATTAAAGCAGCCTACTCTTCTGAATATGCAAGTAAGGGACCGTGAACGCGAGAAATCAAAGGATGGTGCTGCTTACAATCTTGTTTAGGCAATATGCATGCAAGGGATAAGCTTCAGTACCTTTGATAGGCCTCTTGGATTTTTTTTAAAAGGTTATTGTCCTGCACTTACTTCATTACCTCAATCAGAAACTTTACTAAAAAATTACTTAATAATTGTTTTAAATGAAGAATATAAAAAAATTAAATCAAGAATTAAAAATAAAAAAATAAATCTTGTGATTGATGAGAGCTGTGACGTACTTGGTAGGCCGACTGTTAATATACTATTAATTTTTATGATGATATTTTGGGGAAAAAAGAAACTCTTCTTGTCTCTCTTGATATTATAGAACAAGTTAATAGCCACACTATAACACAAACTATAATTAAAACACTCGATAT
>CAKKLC010002984.1:20957-32882 GCA_918559645.1 Ceratonova shasta | reverse complement strand
TAAGCGGGTATGTTTTTCCAAATAATACTCCATGCACTATTAAAACCTGATAAAATCCTTGTGCTGCGGATTTAAATGTACCATCTATTACTTTTGTGTCAACATTATGAATAAATTTCGTTTTGTATTCGTTACTAAAAAATTATTATTCTTTTTTGATAATTATTCCCGCTATCATATCTTAAAAAAAGATGCCCCTGTTGTTGCTCTTTAAGAAATCTGGGATATCTTGATGAATATTTGGCTTATAGCAGATCAAGTTATTTCTTATCCTCTTAATTGAATCTCTTATTGTGGCTATATTTGGCATTATTTCGATCGTTCCATCGTTTTCGATTTTAGAAATTTGGGTTATTATGATGTCATTCGCTCTCTCGCTAGTAGACCTTGCTCTATTTTTAATCGCTAGTGTTACTTCCAATCTTTTATGCTATAGCATCGTAGCAATTGTCAACACGGGTTATCAATAGCATCTCATCGTTTAATACCACGGACCCTCGACATGTTCTATTCTGACACCTCCATCTTGTATTGCCTTCATGTGTACTGTATCTGGTATATATATGATTTTCATACACTAAAAGATCCTTTCCTCTTTGTGTTTGTAAAATCTCTGCCATTTTTAATTTTTTTAAAGGTTAAAATTTTTTGACATCTCGGCGAGTTTATGGCCGATATTTTCTCGGCGAGTTTACGGTTTCCGTGTTTTGCATAATGTTTTGTATTGCTAAATTTGCAAACATTCATTGAACAAGTAGAATAAGAAAGAAATATAGATATATGCATTAAGTGCAATAATTGATTATGTGAAAAATTTAAACATTATGTTTGGTTAAGATAATTAAACTTCTAAATTGACTTTAAAATCAGTCTTAAATTATTACTAAAAATAATTTATTGTTGGATTGGAAAAGAATGCCAGAACAAAGTTGTTTTAGATTATGGAGTTTGTCAAAAAGTTGTTTGAAAATTCTACATGAAATTAATACTTTTAAGTAGTAAATATTTTGTAACAAATATTTTTCAACTTGGTGGAAATGGCATTATATGTCAAATTGATTAATTAATGTTCAGATACAAACAAAAGTATTAAGTTAATACCGATGGGTATTTGGAATAGTAGATCCATCTTTTACACCTCAATATTTACTTTGAGTTTGTTGAAAACACATCAAGAAATGTATTATTGCCAATAATTTTGACCAAAATCAGATCAGGATCACTTGCATGTTCTTGGAAATGGAGAGCCTACTCTACAATTAAAAATTACTAATTAATGCATGATATTGTAAATCAAAGTATAGATTTTGTAAGTCTATCAAATGGAGTTTATATTCAAAATATTGAGTCTTTATAGAATAAATTAAAAACTAGAATAAAAGCTCAACCATAAAAATTGTTTGAATTTTTTAAATTTAAATTTAAAAGAATGGATGTGGATATACAACATTTGCATAGGTGTATTTACAAAAGTTTTCGAATTATTAATTTATTTTGAAAATTTTTAATGTACATTTTTTTATAAAATTTTTGTAACTATTTTTAGGGAAAAAAAGAACAAAGCTCCTAATTTATTTATTAAATTGGTTATACTGAAGAAAAATAATAAGATGCACAATAATTAATGGTATAACTTTCATAGATTAAAAAATATTTTTCAGATATATTCAAAAAATAAAATTTATAAGAAAAAATATTAAAAGGTGTATCTATTTAATGTTTACAAATTTTTGAATTTCCTTAATTAACTTAATTTTAAAAGAATCAAAAAGTTTAGAAATGACTAAAATATCATAAAAAATATTTTAAAATGATTTAGAATAGCATATAAGCCTTCATTTTATATTAATTTTAGCTCTTGAATAGGTTTTCCCAAATTAAAATTTTTCAATTAAAACACTATCAAATTTTTACTATAAATACTATAAATAAAATTGTTTGCTATTAATGTTATTAAAAACTTATAAAATTTTTGTTATTTCAAAATATGTTTTTGATCTTTAATGTACAGTTACAACAAATAATTTTTTCAAAAAAAATACAATGCAAACATTACATTTAGTATTTTTAGAAAACAGAAACTCCTACATTTAGAAAAAAAAAATATTTGTATTTTATTAATACACTTATTGAAGTTTATTGATAACTATTATTTAATAATTTATTTACTAAAATTAAATCTTTGTAATTTCAAACTCAATTAATTGACAAATTTAAAAAAAAAATAAATTATTGTATTTTTTTTTGTTTAAAAAATTGTATTTCATAATTTTTAGTAAAATTAAGCATTTTTAAAGTACTATTTTATTTATTTATTATTTGAAGAGCTTACTTTTCTTCTACAAAACCTAAAGATTTTTTTTAATTATAATAACATACAATAATCCTTTAAAGTTCATTTTACAGGGTATAGCAATTTTAAATACCCGTCATTGCAATGTTATATACCCATCATTTCAATTTTATATACCCATCATTGCAATTTTATATACCCCTCATTTCAATTTTATATACCATCATTGCAATTTTATATACCTGTCATTGCAATTTTATATACCCGTCATTGCAATTTTATACACCCACTATTGCAATTTTTTTATTCTGCTTATATTTTGCCCTAAAATGCCTAGGAAAATAAGAAAAACAGTTTCAAAAGAGGTGAACGATCTTGCTGTATCAATGATATTAAATACAGGTAAAACAATAATTGAAACGGCAAAGACGTTAAATTTACACAGAAAAACTGTCCGAAAAATTATTCAAAAGCACGAGAAAGGAATCGTGTTCGTTTCGGCCAGCGACAAAAGAACTCATACATGCAACCAAAAAAATGCTGTATTTACTGAAACGGACCAGGCTATTTTCAATAACATAAGTTGCAAAAACTCACTTATACAGAAAGAGGTTGCGACAATGTTGGCAGAAAACAACAACACCACAATTTTAATCTCAACAATATGCCGAAAATTAAAAAAAATGGACATTAGACGGAAGAGATTGACTTTAGTGCCTAACAAACGCAACAGTGCTGATCTGGTTGACGCGCGGGCTATCTACGACGCTGAAATAACAAGAATTTCAAATGAAAATTTGATTTTTCTCGACGAAACCGGATTTAACGAGCACAACCCCAGAAACTATGGGTATTACTTTAAAAATACAAAGGCTTATATAACAGTTTCTGGCAATAGGAATATGAAAAAAAGTTTAATTTGCGCAATAGGTGTCAATGGAATCACCGCCTACAAACACAAAACCGAATCATTTAATTCTAATGCATTTATTGAAATTATAAATGAAACTTTAGGGCCGTATTTTGCGGAAAACAAGAATAAAATTCTGGTTATGGATAATGCCTGATTTCATAAATCAAACGTTGTTCTCTGATGATTAAGGGAAAACAATATTGTTTTCAAATTTTTAATCCCATATTCTACAGAATTGAATCCCATTAAAGAGATTTTCTCAATGATCAAATCCAGATTTCATGCGTCAAGAGTGGAAGATAAGAGTTTGTCGATTTTTGGTTGTTTGTATGTTATTCTCGGATCTGAAAATGACTATTCGGGTCAATGCACGTGCTTTTATGAAAATATGAGAAATCGGGTGGAAAAGGCGAAAAGAAAGGAACCCTTTTTTTAATAAAAATTGATTTTTCGATTTTTTTTGTCTAATATGTAATCTCATACAAAATTGCAATGATGGGTATATAAAATTGCAACAACGGGTATATAAAATTGCAATACTCTGTAAATTGGCATTTAAAAACTAAAAATGATCAAATTTAAGAGATTTTCATGATAATTCTTCTAAGTTATTTAAAAAAATTTTAATTTTACTAATTTTTTTTATACATTTTCTACTTTTCAAAAATAAAAAATAGCAATTTTATCAATAAATGTTAAATGAAAATGAAATAGATGAATTGAAGAATCTCTTTGTTAAAATAGCTTTTTTTGTAATAATTTTAATATAATAGTTACATTAAGGATTGCAAGATCGATAGAAAAAAGTCTAAATAATTTGGTGATGGTGCCGTTAATAAGTTTTATTTTGAAAAACTTAGGGAAATAATTGATCAAGATACAGAGAAGAAAGTTATAAAATAATTTTTATGATTAGACTATATACAAAAGAATTGAAGAAATAGGAAAAATAGTTGAATCAAATTTTATATACTGATGATATATGACACTATTACATAAACTGAAATTGTTCAGATTTCTTTATCAATGAAAAATATAAAACGACTATAAAAATTGTTTCTTTAGTGGTATTCAAAGATAAAACTAAATAAAATATCATATATTAAGTGGTAATAAATTAATTTGTTTTTAAGCTATGAATAATTTCTGACTAGTTATTGATATTGTATTTTCATAGTCAATTAAACCAGCGATACTTGTAAAATTATTAGAATAAATTAACATTATTCAAAAAAATACACGTTTTGTAAAATATCTTTTATTTTAACATAAAGATATATAACTGAGTCTTTCATCAACTATCTTGTCATTAATAAAAAATTTAAGATTAAAAATAATCATTAGTTGCAATTATTTTATAAAATTATGGATTCTATATACATGCATATTTTTCATTAATTGGATGTGTAAGAAAAGAAAATTTTTAGAAATATTTTTTTAATCTAATATGATTCAGAATTCGTATCAGAACTTGTTTTAGGAAGATAAACTTATACATTTTTTTTCAGTAAATTTGATTTCTATTATAAAGTTAAATTTATGTATTATAGCTAAAGACCAACTTATTAGTATTATGTCAGATTTAAACATAAGAATGATATATGGAAATCTCAAGTTAAGATAAACAATTTGATGTATTTAAAACATGACAAAAGTCTGAATCTTTTAAAAAAATATAACCTTTATTTTCCAACTTTTTCAGATTTTTAAAATAGAATCTAAATTCCCTAATAATGTTTTAGTAACATTAAGCTTCTTACAAATCCATTTCCAAATAAAATGTATTTAGTTGGTCCTAAAATTAAAATCTAGTAGAAAGAAATTCAGAATTTTATAATGTATATTATTCAAAAAAAAATACCGCTTGCTTCTAAACCAACGTTATTAAAGTTAGCAATTTTCAGAAGTTAAATGTATGAAATTATTTTTTTAATGAAACAAGCATATATAAAATAAAAATAAAAGTCAAAAATTGATGAAAACTTTGAGGTATTACTAAAATCGCAATTATTTTCAGTTTACACACATATTTAAGAATTATAGTATCAAGAAATCAAACAAGAATCTCTAATTAATTTTTATTAATCTTGTATTAGTAAATTAAATTATCAATTTGAATATTTTTCTTATAAATATTGCCAGCTTTAAATTATTCTACATATGGTTCTTAAATAATTTTTTTTTTAAATATGATCAGAGAAATTAAATGGATAAATACTTCTGATTCAAAAGAAAAATACTCTAGTTGAAACATAATTTTTAAAAATGTCAATAGTGGTCTAAATAAATTAATAATGTTTGTGAAAAATGAAATGAAAAAAATTCAGCATTTTATTATGTCAGAAAAAAATTGAATTTAAATTTATTATGCATTAATATATATTAGTAAATAATTTCTAGTTTTTAATTTCATATAGATAAAAACAGATTTTTTTTAAATTGTTAAATTTTTGCTTTATATACACAAGTTTTAGTAATTCATTTTATGTAGCTTATTTGTAAATTATTATATAATACTTAGATCAAAATTTTCTATGATAAATAAAGTTTTGAGTTTTCTTTATTCTAGCCTCACTAAGCTCCATAAAAAATTCGGATCACTGAAAATTGAATACCAAAAATGCTATCAGTGAAAAAAAAATAGCAAACAAAAATAAATAAAATTTAATTAAAAGACTTTGTTTTCACTAAATAATAATTTTTATTACCAAGCAAAACAAATTTAGTTAAAAAGTTGCATTTTATATTGGTTTTTATTAATTTTCTCAACTTAATTTGATATTTTACTTCATATTTGAAACACTCAACTGCTTGCATGTGTACTTTCATTATAGAGTCAACAAATACTTACTTATGACAAACTGTAAAATAAGTAAAATTAAATTTCCTCAATACAAGATAACTTTTAAATTCGTTGGTGTGGATGGTTGAAAATTCTTGAACACGTTTAATGATGTTTGGAACAAGTGTAGACAATTTCTTGTCCGAAATCACTTCAGCTCGCACGTTTTCAAAAACTTCCTTGTTTTATTAAGCTCTAAATGCATATTGAGTTAATTTTGTTTAATAGGAGCGTCCATGATGACTTTTACACTTACAGTTTAGCATGGTCTTGTCAACATGTACAATTTTATTAAATCCTACCAGTTTGTGCATTTAATTGTTTTTCTTTTTTAATAAAACAATTTACTTATTAACAATCTTTTTGTGAGTTGGACTAAATATTATAAAAGTTTTTATAATACTATTGCCAGGTTGCTTTTCAGCTATTTTGGCTAAAACGCTCAGTCTAACATGGAAATTTCCGTTTAAATCACTAAAAAATTAATTTGATAATATAGAATTCTTTTATATCTTGTTAAAAATTCTTTGTTGTAATACCACCAACAGTATTTTTCGACATAAAAAACTCTCTTTTACAATTTTCATTGATAGTTTACAAGTTGTACATTTCATTCGTGTCTGAACTATTTTTTGTCGTGACAGTAGTTTTAATTCTTCAGCACTTGATTTAGTAACATAGTCTTCAAATTCGTTTATTTTTATAGAATTTTATTTTTTTCAGTTAAATAAATTTTTACTGATCCAAAATTTCTCATCTTTAGAACACACCTACATTCCGTACCTTTAAATTAATAAGAATAATTTCATAATTATATTTCCTTTTAAAAATTATAGACTCATCTATTTGAATGATATTAGTTCCAAATTTTTCTTTAAAAATAATCAACAAATTTAATTGATAAAAATTTTCGAGTTTTCAATAGTTTTGGATGACTATTTTTTCAAGTTTTCTTTATTTAATTATATTATTTGTATAAAAATAAATCAAGGAAACAATTGGTCATAATAATAATTTTGAATTTTCGAAACATGTCCTTGCTCTTAATGAATTTTTTTACACCTTGTGAAAGTAAATATATGCTCATCTATTATATTTGAATTTATTGAATGTTCGGAAGCAAGGTAATAAATATAAATTCCTCATAAACTGAATGGTGAAATTTATATCTGTTTTCCATGTATAAAACTTATAAATTTTAGTGATTATTATCATCTGATCAATCAATTTCATCCATTTTTATTAATACAAATGATCACCATTGTAAAGTTTAGTTCAAAATATGGTTCTTTTCAAACGATTTTTTCTTCCAAAAATGATAAGCTGTCGTTTTACTCAAAGCAGAGTCTAAATTTATATGCATGAATTTTAACTTTATTTTATTTCTTACTCTTATCCGTTAAAAAAGTTGAAAATTTGTTCTAGTCCGAAAAGTGAATAAATTGGCTTTAAAATTTAAAACAATATTTGTACCATAATAATAAAGCATCGTAAAATATAAAAAATTTGTACACTCAAATGTTTTTCTTAATTTAACACTTGTTTATTATTTATTTTGTGCGTGCGTATTAAAATAAAACAATTACCTTCAGAAATTTAATAATTGTGTGAATTCATGCATTAAATTGAGATAATTTAAATATTATAATTTAATCCTATAATAATAAACTTAAAAAATCCTCTAAATTCGTTGCTAGTTATTATTTTTAAAAACGTGCGCGAAATATTTTTGATCATATAATGGAAGGGGAACTTTTTTATTTTGTAAAGTTATCGAAAGTTGTTTTTAACCCTTTTGTTGATCAGGATACAAAATATAAAGCTATGCAGGTATATTTATTGAAATAATATGTTAATTTAATAATTTTTGTGTTGACTGTTTTAGGAGTGGAATAATCTGACTATGGACGTAATTAGATCTTATAATATATCCTTTAATATTTTAACATGTAACGACGCATCAATAGATTATGAAACTAGATTTGCTGCATGTAAATTATTGGAAAATGTTGTGGCGTAATAGATGTAAATATAAATTTTAGTTCGAAATCTTGTATGAGTATAAATAATGATCCTTCAAAATTTATTTTAAAGTTTATTGAAAGTATTTTATCTATTGTATGTTTATTAATGATTTATAGGATATTTATAAGAATGAATGTATTTTATATGCAATTTACTTTGGCAGAATTATTTATGAATTTATTTATCACTACTCAGTTCAATATTGGAGCAGTTTCCTGGATGACATAATAAGACTGTTGGATAAAGTAAAAGAGATTTTATTTATAGAGTCCATTTTCATTATGTGTGTTTACACATTCTTTAATAAATATTTTTGATGCGATTGAAAGTGAAGTTTTAGAAAAATCTGTTAAAATTCACTTTACTAATGTTTTTGTGAATTATTTGAATATTTTATCAAGTTTTTATATTAATAAAATTTCCTATATTGTAAATGTATTTTTAAATTTAGATAAATGTTATTAACGGTTCATCAGAAAGTAATAAAGAGTTGTATCAATTATTAAATTTGTGTTTGAAATTTAATTCTCAAATTTCTATGTTTATATCATTTGAAAATTTCTTTATGGAAAATACTTTTATTCAAAATAACTTTATAATGAAATATTTTTTCCAGTTACTTTTTATTCCAAATATAAAAATAAATGGTATTATATCAGAATTTTTGGTTGCTTTTATAACAAGAAAGGTATGAATTATTAAATTTTAGTGTAAAACTCCTCAAGATAGGAAATTGTATTGTAATAAAGTAGGATTATTACCAATAATCGAATTATTGAAATTAGAATATGAAAATAAAGAGTAATAATTT
The DNA here is from genome assembly GCA_918559645.1 of Ceratonova shasta. Lineage (NCBI taxonomy): Eukaryota > Metazoa > Cnidaria > Myxozoa > Bivalvulida > Ceratomyxidae > Ceratonova > Ceratonova shasta. The sequence goes on along the minus strand of CAKKLC010002984.1, from coordinate 23,998 downwards.
ATAAGTTTTTAGAATATTAAGCAAAATTAATGAAAATCTGTTTACATTGTTATATGAGATATTAAATAAAATTTATTTTATTGTAAAATTAAAAAATTAAAATAGAATAATGATAATAAGATGGAAATATTTTTAAGTAATAATCAATTAATATGTTCAATAATATTGGTGCTTGATGATAAAATAGGAAAGGTATAATTATGTTTTTTTATAAATAAACAGTATAAAATAATAATTTCTTATAAATTTATTTTTATAATATTAATAATTGATTTTAGATTAATATTTATTATTAATATTATTTTAAATAATAATTGTTTTTTCAATATTTTATAATTTTATTAATAAACGATACGATACGGTACGACACGAAACGATGTTATATTATAATATAATATATTAATAATTGATTTTAGATTATTATATAGTTTATAGATTTTTTAAATAATAATTGTTTTTTCAATAATTTATAATTTTATTAATAAACGATACGATACGATACGATATTATATTATTTTATTTTATATTATAATATATTAATAATTGATTTAAAATTATTATTTAGTTTATATATTATTTATAATAATAATTGTTTTTTTAAATATTTTATAATTTTATTAATAAACGATACGATACTGTACGACACGACACGATACGATTTTATATTATAATATATTAATAATTGATTTTAGATTATTATTTAGTTTATATATTATTTTAAATAATAATTGTTTTTTCAATATTTTATAATTTTATTTATAAACGATACGATACGATACTATACGACACGACACGATACGAAACTGTATTATATTATAATATATTAATAATTGATTTTAGATTATTATTTAGTTTATAGATTTTTTAGATAATAATTGTTTTTTCAATATTTTATAATTTTATTAATAAACGATACGATAACGATACTATACGACACGATACGATATTATATTATAATATATTAATAATTGATTTTAGATTGTTATTTAGTTTATAGATTTTTTAAATATAAATTGTTTTTTCAATAATTTATAATTTTAATAATAAACGATACGATACGATACGGTACTATACGACACGAAACGAAACGATATTATAATAATTGATTTTAGATTATTATTTAGTTTATAGATTATTTTAAATAATAATTGTTTTTTTAATAATTTATAATTTTATTAATAAATGATACGATACTGTACGACACGACACGACACGATACGATGTTATATTATAATATATTAATAATTGATTTTAGATTATTATTTAGTTTATAGATTATTTTAGATAATAATTGTTTTTTCAATATTTTATAATTTTATAAATAACCGATACGATACTATACGACACGATACGATACGATACGAAACGATATTATATTATAATATATTAATAATTGATTTTAGATTATTATTTAGTTTATAGATTATTTTAAATAATAATTGTTTTTTCTATAATTTATAATTTTATAAATAACCGATACGATACTATACGACACGATTCGATACGATACGATATTATATTATAATATATTAATAATTGATTTTAGATTATTATTTAGTTTATAGATTATTTTAAATAATAATTGTTTTTTCTATAATTTATAATTTTATTAATAAACGATATTATATTATAATATATTAATAATTGATTTTAGATTATTATTTAGTTTATAGATTATTTTAAATAATAATTGTTTTTTCAATATTTTATAATTTTATTAATAAACGATATGATACGATACGATACGAAACGATATTATATTATATTATATTAATAATTGATTTTAGATTATTATTTAGTTTATAGATTATTTTAAATAATAATTGTTTTTTCAATATTTATAATTTTATTAATAAACGATACGATACGATACGACACGACACGATATTATATTATAATATATTAATAATTGATTTTAGATTATTATTTAGTTTATAGATTATTTTAAATAATAATTGTTTTTTCAATATTTTATAATTTTATTAATATACGACACGATACGATACGATACGACACGATACGAAACGATATTATATTATAATATATTAATAATTGATTTTAGATTATTATTTAGTTTATAGATTTTTTAAATAATAATTGTTTTTTAAATATTTTATAATTTTATTAATAAACGATACTATACGACACGATACGATACGAAACGATACGATACGAAACGATTATTATAATATATTAATAATTGATTTTAGATTATTATTTAGTTTATAGATTATTTTAAATAATAATTGTTTTTTGAATATTTAATAATTTTAATAATAAACGATACGATACTATACTATACGACACCATATTATATTAAAATATATTAAGAATTGTTTTTATTTCATTATTATTTAATAATTATAATAATTAAATAATACTAATAATAATTGTTTTTTAAATATTTAAAAATTTTATTAATAAACGATACGATACGACACGATACTATACTATACTATACGAAACGATATTATATTATAATATATTAATAATTGATTTTAGATTATTATTTAGTTTATAGATTATTTTAAATAATAATTGTTTTTTCAATATTTATAATTTTATTAATAAACGATACGATACGATACGATACGACACGACACGATATTATATTAATAATTGATTTTAGATTATTATTTAGTTTATAGAATATTTTAAATAATAATTGTTTTTTTGAAATATTTTATAATTTTATTAATATACGACACGATACGATACGATACGACACGACACGACACAATATTATATTATAATATATTAATGATTGATTTTAGATTATTATTTAGTTTATAGAATATTTTAAATAATAATTGTTTTTTTGAAATATTTTATAATTTTATTAATATACGACACGATACGATACGATACGATACGACACGACACGACACAATATTATATTATAATATATTAATAATTGATTTTAGATTATTATTTAGTTTATAGATTTTTTAAATATTTTATAATTTTATTAATAAACGATACGATACGACACGATACGAAACGATATTATATTATAATATATTAATAATTGATTATTAATT
>CAKKLC010002984.1:4246-20525 GCA_918559645.1 Ceratonova shasta | reverse complement strand
AAATATTTTATAATTTTAATAATATAATATACGATACGATACGATACGATACGATACGACACGATATTATATTATATTATAATATAATATATTAATAATTGTTTTTATTTCATTATTATTTACTATTTTGTAGTTATAATAATATTTGTTTTTGTTTAATTATTATTAAGTATTTTATAATTTTATTAATATATTATATTATACTATAATATATTTATAAATAATTATTTTAATAATTTTATTAATATAATATAATATATTATTTATTTATTTATTTATTTAATTAATTAATTAATTAATTATTTAATTAATTAATATTTTTTTGGTTTTATTATTATTAATTATTTTATAATTAGATTATTATTAGTTATATTAAATAAATAATAATAATTGTTTATATAATAATATTTGATTTTTTAATTATTTTAATTAATACTTATTTTTATTTCCTTATCATATAGTATTTTATAATTATACTAATAATTCTTTTTATATTTTTATTAATATATTATAATATACTATAATATATTAATTAATATTTTTTTTGTTTCAATATTATTTACTATTTTATAATTATAATAATAATATTTGATATTTTAATTAATAATTATTTTTTTCATTATTATATAGTATTTTATAATTATACTAATATTTCTTTATATAATTTTATTGGTATTAGTAAAAAGTCGCGGGCAAAAAAAAATTCAGAACAGTTATTTATAATTGATGTTATGTTGTTAAAACATGTAGCAACGTTAGAAACCCTTCATCATGCCATTATGAATGTAGTTTTTTAACTTTTTTCAAGGTTGAATGCAGTTAAATTACTGGGAACATTTTCCCTTAAATCACGCCATAGTCGTCCAATTGTGTTGGTGTTTAAGTTTATATCGACTTCATACAAAAATCTAAACTTGGGTTAATTGCTCACTGTTTATAGAATAAGCATATTCTGTTATAAACTCGCCACTTTTCTGTAATGATTCGTGATCCTGGTAAAACATGCCTTAAATTTAAATGAGTTAAAAAACGAAACTTCTAATAAAAGTTACTATATAGAAAAATTCTTTACTTTCTCTACAAATCCTGGCCATAATCCAATACAATTCTCCGACTTAACATGGATATATGCTGCTTCAATTGGTATACAAATGATCTTCGTTGATTTCAAATTTCATGTTTGCAGCACCTTTTTATATAGCTCTCAAATTTTTTATAAAGCTAACATAGACATCTTCTAATTATGTGGTTACACTCGACTATTGTCGGTACAGAAACACCTTTATGTAAGCAGCTTGCTTCTAGAGTTATATTAATTGCGTAGCAGTACAGAATAGCTGTAATCTCACTTATTTTAAGACAAAAATTTTCAAAATTAGTCCGCTCAAAAGTATTTTATTGTTTGCGTGCACGATCTACGATTATACCTTATCTGGGAGAAAACACAATGGAGCATCTTTGCGCCATCTGTCATCATATTTCCTTGACACAATGCACATATCGTAAAAGTTGAACTAACAAGAGCAACCTCCATTGTAAGCTGCAAAGTTTGTCCTTGTGTTAAAGTTATTATTTCATACTCAAACATGTTCATCATTGGGGCAAAAAAAATAACAAAAATTGTTGACCCAACTTTTAGATACTACCATTTTATTAATATTATACTATACTATAATATATTAGTATTTGTTTTAATAATTTTATTAATATAATATAATATAATATACTATACTATAATTTATTTATTTATTATTATTATTTACTATTTTATAGATATATAAATAATTGTTTTTGTATCAATATTATTTAATAATTATATTAATTAAATAATATTATTTGTTCTGTTAATATAACTAAAATTTGATATTTTATTATTTTAATTATTAATTTGTTTATTTATTTATTATACAGTATTTAATAATTATATTAATAAATAATTGGTTTAATAATTTCATTAATATAATATATTAATAAATAATTGGTTTAATAATTTCATTAATATAATATATTAATAAATAATTGTTTTAATAATTTCATTAATATAATATATTAATTAATTAATTAATTTTTTTGGTTTTATAATTATTGATTATTTTATAGTTGTATTAATACTTGTTTTTATTTAATAATTATATTAATTACATAATAATTGTTTTGATAATAATATTTTATTATTATAACTAACAATTGTTTTTATTTTATTATTATTAAGTATTCTATAATTATATTAAGAATTTTTTTTATTTTTTTTATATTTAATAATATATTAATTAATTAATTAATATTTATTTTATTTTATTTTATTATTATTTATTATTTTATAGTTATAGTAATTGTTTTAATAATAATAATATTTAATTATTTTAATAATTGTTTTAATTTCATTATTATATATTATTGTCTAATTATACTAATAATTCCTTTGATATTTTATTAATATATTTTAATATAATATAATATATTAATAAATAATTGTTTTAATAATTTTATTAATTTTATATAATATAATAAAATATACTGTACTATAAAATGTAAATTAATTTTAATTTTGTTTAATTTCATTATTATTTAATTTTTTATAATTATAATAATATTTAATTATTTTAATAATTTTTTGTTTGTTTCATTATTCTATAATTATACTAATATTTCCTTTGATATTTTATTAATATAATATAATATATTATATTAAATTATTTTAATAATTTCATTAATATAGTATGGTATATTAATTACTTAATATTTTTTTTCTTTATTATTTACGATTTTATAGTTATAATAATATTAATATACTATATTATTAATTGTTTTTGTTTCATGATAATTTAGAATTATATTTTTTATAATATAATATATGAATTAATATTTTTTTTTGTTTCATTATTATTTACTATTTAATAATTGTTTTTGTTTCTCTATTATTTAATACTTAAGTAATAATAATTGTTTTGATAATAATATTTGATGTTTTAGTATTTTTATAAATAATTATTTTTGTTTCATTATTAAAGTAAATCCTGTCTAACTTGGAAAAATTGGCTCCAAAAAAATGCTTCGCATTTAAAAACCTTTTCCAATTTATAAAGGTAAAATAAAAATTATTAACTTCATTTTTCATTGAAATAATCATCAATCGGTCTTTGAATTATTTTTGAAGCTCTAAATTTCGCATATTCATCTTCAAATTATGTCTCAATTTCCATTATCTTAACCAGTAAAGATGGTTGCTGTTGTATTGAGAAGCTCTGGAGCTTTCTAATCATTTTCGTTGATTATCGATGACATATTTCTTTTCTTAAAGAATCATTTTTGGTCTCATCATTATCTAATTCAATTTCATTATTGTTAACTTCTTCTTGTTGACAATTAATATATTCATCAACAATAGAGTTGGCAATTCAAAGAGACTCGTTTTCACTACATATTTGAAAATTCAGATCTTTGTTATAATTAAGCATATTATCTTGGCTAATTTTAAAATCTTGCATGCATATCCTAACATCTTCTTATCCTCCTAAAATACCAATTGTATCAAATGGGTGTACTTCTTGCAAAGCACAAAAACCGGTTTTTATAAAAAAACCTTTAATAAATGAGTTTTTAACAAGATCCCAGGATTTTGAAATAAAACTAATGGCATCCAATACAGTAATTGTCTTGATAAACTTCTGAACATCACCAATATCATCTTTTTTTAAGATTAAAGACCTTAAAAGCATCTTGCGATAATATGATTTAACCGCTTTTATGATCTCATGATCCATACAAAAGTTGTCATATTGGATGGAAAAAATTCCATCTTAAAGTTTCTTAGTTCAATTAAGAAGTCACTATTTGCATTATTCTGGAACACTAATATTTTCAAATGTTCTTTTTCCATCTATGCATTAAGGCTTTAAAGCCAGAATTCAAAAATGGTTTGTTTCATCCATGCCTTTCTATCATTCTCCCATTGAACAGGCAAGTTAGGAATCAATATGTTTTCTTTCTTAGATATTCGAGGATAAGCAAGATTTCTTATTACCACCGGTTTAAGCTTTTCTTGGACCAAATTACAGCAAAATAAAACGCTCAATTGCTCTTTAGAAAGTATCCCCTCTACATTCATCATTTTTCTCAACAAACGATTTTAAAGGCAACATTCTGTAAAAAAATACAATTTCGTCGGCATCAAATATATCTTTGGGATAGAAGCTTTTAATTATATTCTTCAACTTTGATATCCATTCTTGTAGCTCTTCTATATTGACGTCCGGGCTTTCCCAAATATCATTTTGCAGCTAATCCCATTTCTTCTCTTAAACGAATCTAGCCAGCAATTACTTGCAACTAAATCATTAATTTCAAGTTTTTTTGCAATTAATAATGCATTTTCTTGCAGAAGAGGTCCGGTAATAAGAACGTTTTTAGTTTTAAATTTAATAAAAATTCAAGAGACAACTTATTTAATTCGACGTACTTCGTTGTAACACTTCTTTTAACACAAATCGAATTCTCTGTAACTTGTTAGGCTTTGAGGATGGCAACTTTCTTGGATCTAATGCTGTAGATTGTTGATTTGGAGATCCCATACTTTATTTGTATATTATTTAAAGGAATAGACCTTTTAGTTTCTTTTAAAACCTCTATCTTATGTGCAAGGATAATTCTTTGCTTTTTTTCTTTTGATTTTCGATCATTGTGTCTCGGGTATAAATAAGAAAAAATAATGTTAGTTTGACAGTTTTGTTAATTTAAAAGTATCTTCCAATATATTTATCAATAAAAACAAAAAGAAATATTTATTTTTCCGAGATATACGAATTCCTAGTTAGACAGGTTTTACTGTATAATATATTAATTAATATTTTTTGTTTCATTATTATTTACGATTTTATAGTTATATTAATTGTTTTAATATTTTAATTAATAAAGGTTTTCATTTCATTATTATATAGAATTTTATAATTATACAAATAATTCTTTTTTATAATTTAATGAATATAATAATATATTCATTATTAGATGTTTTAATAATTTCTTTACTATAACATAATAAATTAATTAAAATTTTTTGATTCCATGATTATTTACTATTTACTATTTTTATAGTTATATTAATTATTATTATTCACTATTTAATAATTATATTCATTAAAAAAATAATTATTTTGTCAACAATATTTAATATATTATTATTTTAATTAATAATTGTTTTTATTAGTTATTTATTACGTTATTATATAGTATTTTATAATTATATTAATATACTATATTATTAATTATTTCCTTATTTAATATTTTATAATTATATTCATAATTTTTTTTGTATTTTTAATAATATAATATAGTAATTAATATTTTTTTGTTTTATTATTATTTATTATTATATTAATAATTGTTGTTATATCCTTATTAGTTATTATCTACTATTTTATAATTATATTAATAATTTTTTTTGTATTTTTATTAATATAATATAGTAATTAATATTTTTTTGTTTTATTATTATTATTACTATTTTATAACTATATTAATAATTGTTTTGTTTCATTATTATTAATAATTATTTTAAATATATTTTATTATTATTTTTTTAATAATTGATTATAAAACATTTTTCTTTATTTAAATAATTTTTCCATGAATTATATTTTATATTTTTATTTAAAATATATAGGAACAATATTATTTGTATTTTTCAATCATTGAAACATATACAAATCTTATTTATAAACATTCATCCCTAAATTCTGATACTTGCATTAGACTTGTTAACATTTTAACTAAAGTTTTGTACAAAGTATTATTTTTAATATATTTAGCTGAATTATAATACACCAGAAAAAAATTATTATGAAAGTATATTTTACTAATATTTAGAGATCAAGTCAATAACATATAATTGTCTAAATAATCTTTTATTTATCAATTATGAATCTGTATTTACATGTATATTTTCAAATGTAAATAATATTTGTACATCTCATTCCAATATAAAAGAGCTTTTATTTAAATGGCAATCATATGATGTTTTATTTAATGGTTTAAATCTTTTCATAAAAAAAGTATTGTTTTTCATTTTTAGAATATTAAAAATGAATATTTAATTCAATTCACTGGTATTGCAAACGAATTTATAACATCTCTTGTTAAAATTACACTGATTAATGGTTTCGAGATTATTCATAAACAAGTTTTACACGTCATTAGAATATTTTTAGAACTAAAAATATTTAATAATCACTTTTCAGAACAAATATTTATTATTGTATATATTTTAAATTTGTAGATTATGGCATTTCTCAAAATATTAATTATATACTGCGAACGCGTAGAATTATCTCATTTATACTATTTAGAAACAAACTGATCAAATTAAACTTTATCAAAACCTGGAAAAGGACCTTATATTGACGTTTATTTCATTTATGAAAAACACCTTACCATTTCCCGATAAGGTAAGATTTAATTATGTATGAAGGGTTATTACCTTGATGCAATGAAAAACCTTTTTACATTTTGTAAAACTCAAGGAACATTACTTTTTAGCTCTGAACCGTATTATGAATTAATAATTAACTTGGTGTAACTATAATTTTTATTTTAAGAATTCATTCAAAACATGTTGAATTAATTGATATGGCAATAAAAATGCTTATAGAAGAATTAAATACAATTAATAAATCAGGCATTTACGACCATTTGTTAGAAAACGATAGAACTTTTGTACAATCTCTAGGGTTTCTTAATGGTTCTTCTTATAAAACTAATATTGGAACCTTGAAAGAATATGAAATTACCATACAATTAACATTAATTTTTTGTAGAAAATATAACGAAAAATTGTTAGATTATCAAATAATTTTACCAATTCTACAACAATTATTTCCTAAAGTTAAAATATTATTCAGAAGATATCTGGAATTATGGGGACATGTAAACATGTTACACCCTAATTACCAACAAATCTTATTATTAGATAGTGATATCACATTAGGTATTTTTTTCCTTTAAATACAAGAATCCATTTCTATGATTGATATTAGAGAAGAAGAGGCATTTTACTGGCAACTATTTGGAAACAAATTATTTTCAGCATATGAAAATATTTTTCACTGCGTTAGTAATAGTTACTACGATTTATTGGAAATTCTCAAAAACGTGGGGATTTTTTCAATTGATTATTGGCCAATAAATAGAAGTCTAGCATTTATGAGTAAAGATTTTTTAAAAATTAGGATACTTGATTAAACCGATACTTAGAAAGGCACCTTTTACAGAATGCACGGTGTTTACTATACCAGTACTAAATCAGGTTACGCGTTTGACACTAGAAGTAAAGTTGTAATATATTTAAAGAATTTTGAATCTCTTATTAGATTATCTAGTGGTTCTCAACAGTAAATAAACTTGAATTGTATTAGAATAAATTTAACTTCAAATATGGAAGTTGCCAAGACATGTCTCTTTGAAAATTTTATCATGGAGTATATATTTCTATTAAATGATTTAATTATTGTAAAAGATTCACAGAGTAATACATTTTAAAAGATTTAGACAAAATTACTCTAAGCCATATTTCATCAGCTATATTGAGTGTAATAGAATTTTAAAAACTTAGTTTGAAAACGTTGGGTTTTTAATTAATGTGTTGACTTGTATGCTTTCTATGAAGAATGAGAAAGCATCATCAAAGTTGTTTCCAATATTTTATGCTATTTTTTGTCAACCAGTATATTTTTTTAATTTTTTAGATGTATCAAATTGATCAGGTTCGTAATAATGAACAGTTTTATGAAGCAACTGTCAAAACTACAAGTCTTATTCTTGAGAATTTATTAAAAGGGATGGAGATACATGACGTTAACAGCAACATATGGAATAGATTTTCAAATTTTCTATATTACTTAGTATATAATTATGGAGTAAACATCTTTAAAAAATAGAGTATAATGGGCAGGATATTTGAAGATAAGTTGATAAATTACTCTGAAAAAAGTAAAAGGTTTTTGATGGTATATATAAATTAAGATTTAGATGTATTCTAATGATATGAGAAATAATAATAAAATAAACGATCAGAGCAAACATTTTAAAAAGCTTTTAAAAGCTGCGTATAAAGATAAAGTAAAATTTTTAAAATTTTAAGTTTATGAAATTTGATACCAATATACAACTATATGGGATGGAAATGATACAAAAGAAATTAAAGGAAAGCACCACGGAAAGCAATATAAACGAAGAAAATTTGAGGGCATTTTTTGGTGAATAAAGAAAATTGAAGTTATTGTCAAGAGTATAAGTTTATTTTATTAAAAATCTCTATTCTTCTACTAGCTTCCATAATATATTTTTAATATGTCCAATTTTTAAATTAAGGTTTTAAAAATTTTATTATAAATCATATTTAATAATATAAAAACTATTTGAAAATAAAAATTTATTATGGCAAAATCATTTATAGTAGAATTAAATAAAATAAACATTTTTTTGGGTCTTTTCGGTTTTTTTTAATATATTATTCTTGGATTAGGGGAAAAACCGAAAAGCTTTCGCTGGGGGGCAAACCCGATAAGGTATATTTTTTTACTGAAACCAAACCTAGATCAATTTTTAAGAATCAAATCTTAATAGTTAAAAATGCAACTTTATTTAGTATTTCATCAAAAGAATCCTTTTAAACACTTAGGAAAGAGTAATGAACAAAATTTTAAATTTTAATTGTTGCTTTTATTATAAATTACAATTCAAATATAAAAGACAGGGGTTTTCGTTCATTATGATAGTCGTTGCAATCAATAAAATATATAAAAAAATATTCAATAAAAATTATTATTTATCCAGTATTCCTTGTTTAAGTCACAACTTTTACAGAAAAAATAACATTTTCTTACAGAAACTACTAAAATTCTCAAATTTCACTTACAAAAATTTTCACATATATTTGGAGATACATTTAATATAGGCAGCTATATAGTAAAGGGAAAATAAATTTTTATTAGGGTTATTTAAATGTAAATTAGGTTGTAATAATTTTTGGAATAAATTTAATTGATTTTTTTGATAATTGGTGATATTAATGAATCCTTTAAAAAGAGAAATGCAAGATATTTATAACTTCTTTCAAAATTTTTTTAGTCTTTTCCATTTATTTTATTAAATATCAATTCATATTTATTTTTGGTTGGATGATATTAATATTTCTGCTGCATGCATCAGATCATCAAAAATATTTTGATTCACATTTTAAAAATCTTCCACCAATTCGTCTAGATACTACCGAAAGTCCTATTACTTAAATAAATTTTAAGTTTTTATCATACTTATTAATTTCTCTATAATAAATTGTAGCATACTTATTTCGAATTTAAATACTTTGTTGACAATATTTTATTCTAGTAACCTATGTTGTTCGTTTTTAATATATAGTTAAATGAGTTGATTTATTTTTTAAATGTACTTATAGAAACCCACAGGTTAAAAAAAACAAAAACACAAAGATGATTAAGGGTTGAAGTACTATAATCATATATATGATATTAATCTTTTTTTGATATCTAAAATCAGCGTAGAGCGCCTATCAAACATTTTCTTTAACGTAATACAAATCCAGTTTGCAAAAGTTACTCGATAATACTAAAGTATGATCTCTTTATAAAATTTCTGTAGTTATATTGCTTTTGTTTATAAATGATACAGCCTACTTTAAAACAAGTTTTAAAAAGTTTTGATATTATTAAGAAATAGAAAATATTTATCAATGGGATGTATTCATTAAATTATTTAATTGATATTTCATATTCATATGAAGTAATATTCTTATTATTTTATCATAAATATTAAGCTCATCAATGTGAAATTTACAAGTTTCTTATTGTGATCTTTTATAATAATAAAATTTCATTTATATAGCTAAAGTTGAGTTATTTAAAGTTTTTAGAGTAAATGGTAAAAAATCAATGATGGAGAAACTACTGATATTTTAAACAAATCAGTAGGTTTTGGTGTGGGCTGATTTTTATAAATTAAAACTCTCAAAATAATCCTTTAAAATATTTTAAATTTAGAAAATCATAAAAAAATTAATACATCTGGTATATACTGTAAAATTTTTAAATTTAAAAAATCATAAAAAAATTAATACATCTGGTATATACTGTAAAATTTTTAAATTTAAACAAATATCTGCTTTAATTTATTGATCAAAAAATTATGGGGAATTACTATGAGATGCTCGATAATGTTTCAATCTTTGTAACTCTCTACAATTGTTAAAATGTCATTTGTATAAATATTCTTGGTCAAAATCTTTTGGCGCCAAAAACTCACGTACTATATTTTAAAACCTTTAATATTGCATTATTTAATTATAATAAATATAGAAATAATTTTTGGTCATTTTATAAATGAATTTAACATCAAAAATATCTTGATTGGATTATACTCTTATTGTACAAAATATGTCTATCTTTATTTAATAAATTCTATTTAAAAAGTATAAAATTTGACTATTTTGATTAATCATTTAAAAATATCCAAAGAATAAATTGTGATTCTTTTTACAATACAGGAATTTTTTATAGTTTAAATATTTGATTACTATAATTATTTAATAATTCATCACTCAAATAGTAAAATTTTACTCTAAAATCAGCAGACTATTTTGTACGCAATGCGCAAAAAACGGTTATTTGCGCAAAAATTAGGAGAATATTTTTTTGTCATAGTAGATTATAAAAAATTGAAAAAATATAGTAGTTTAACAGAAATATAATTCCTTGTAAATTGATTTATTCAAATTTCCATCTAGTAGCTTTGTCCAAACAACCAAAATACTCTTCTTTTAAAAGATTTCTACTCACCACTATACACCTAAGTTTTCCATCATAATCAAGTTATTTCCTAAAACTAATGTATCATGCCTTTCTTCTACATAATTCTAATCGCACCATTTCTTCTTCCCCTGGAAAATTGTAATTAATCGGACAATATTTGAATGACCAGTAGTACTTCATTCATAAATAGTTAGATGCCATGCTTCAACTGCATTTGTAGTCCTTGAGATACATTTAGCACCCGCTCATACGAAGACCAATAATGAATAGCGAATGTATGAGCTTTAAACTGCCCGGTTTTAGTATTCCATGTACCAATATAATTTTTTTCAAAATATTCAACGAACTGTACCCACTCACCATTGATATCTAGTAGTATAAACTTTTCTTTGCTCCTGTAAAAAGCTTCAATGACATCACAAACAGGCAGATAAGCTAAATTCAATATTCTACGTATTAGTGTTCGTATAATTTCCTCTATCTTATACCTTTGCTGAAGCCCACAATTCTGCATATTTATCCAGATTGCTTGCCTGAAATGGAATAAACAGAAATTGTGTAAGCATTTGAAAAAGTTTGTAAGAGAAGCATTGAATTTTCCAAGTTCAAAGTCACTGATTACTTAACTTCGGTTTATAACTAGTTTTTCTTTCAGATATAGAAAGATCGCATTATAAGAAAATTCTGTTTTGTTAGAGCAGGGTATACACTAATGGTATTATCTTCCCAAAAATGAGTCCATACAGCGTAAATACTTGAAAAAAATCCCGGGAACATATCTTAAATGTACCATCACAACAGAAAGTCTGATATTTTAAAAAAAAAAAGGGGATCAATTGCGTTTTTTCCCCCCGCTAAAAGTATTATGAATGTGTGATAAAATATTAAATAAAAAATAAATTAATAAAATAATGTTAAATTAAATTTTAATTAAATTTATAAGCTCATCCCAGTCTTTATTAAAAACGTTTGTTTTCCACATCCATTCATTCAAATACAACATTAATTTTTCATCTAGAACACCCTTCTTCTTTTTTAATATCTGCTTTAGCCTGGCTTAACAAGATTCTATATTTTGCGTATGAGCACCCGACACTGGGTCAACAAAACGAAGGCTGTGAATGACTGTCATATGTTTAAATCCCATAGAGGCAATATTTCTATATGCTGCCCATTTATCGCTATGTACAATTGTACCGGATCGGCAAACACTTTGAATAAAAGGTAAAAGTGTTTGTGCAATTCTATTAGGTACAATTGTAATAAAAACTTTAGATGGGCAAAAAGAAGTATCAGTGATACCAAATACCCATATTTCAGATTCTGTTGCCTTACCTCGATGGTACTTAGTTTTATGTCTAAATAGACTTTCATCTATTTGACATATAACACCCGGTCCACCGAGTTTAATTGGATTACATTTGAAATGTTCAACACAACGTAATAATATCAGATCATCAAAAAAGTCAATTAAGACTTTTTCATGAACATCGATTTCTTGACGTGTGTCTACATCTGTCTGTGCAAGTGTCCGTTTTCAACAACAATTTTATTCCTGTTTTTAAACAAAATTTATATCGTTCAAAGATGGATTTTTCTCTTACACTTTTGTATTTATTGTATGCTGTACAACCTCTGGTCATACAACGAAAAGCCCAGCAATCTTTATTCCTTGTATAAGGAACTTAATTGCAGCTACAAAAACAAAATTGACAAATATAGACATTCATCAAAATTCCGTTCTGTTGCAGGTACTCAATAACGCTTTTGATACTTGCAAAGCATAATTTTTCAATTACCTGAGTATACACAGTTGGACGCATTGTATGTAAACAAATTTAAAGGATTAGGAAAATTTTAATATTTTTTAATCAATACGGATTAAAAATTAAAAATTGCGTTTTTTTCCCTCCGGGGGTAAAACGCAATTGATCCAAAAAAGGCACAGCAAACTCGGAATAAAATATTAGATGACGTTTGGATCTGAAATTCCACTATCATGGCGTAAAAATTGGCTGTCACTTGCGTTTTTCTGCAGGAAAAGGGGTATGTCTTCAACCTGCGGATTAAAATTCCCCATAATGTCATTTCTTCGCCTCGTATATAGATATCTCATGTGGCTGAAGGAGGGAAGATGTTGCAATTTATTGTCATTGATTGTGGAAGTTATATTGGTTACGACATCTACGTTACTTTCGGATGTAGACGTGGCTCTAACACATATACGCTCTCTCACCATTCTTCTAGTAGTTTTCTTCTCGTCCGGAGAACGGTTGTGGTTGTTTTTATAGCTTATATTATCGCATAAATCTATTGTAATAAAGCAGTGACATTTCTTGTTTAAGCATCTAAATGTCCTCCTTAACAAGTTTTTCTTGCTTAATCGATACGTGAAATGATTATATGTCAAAATTGGCTTCCTCTTGTACTATAGCTAAAATCCATTAGTTATTTTTAAAAAAAAATATAAAAATTGAAATAATGTGCAAAAAACGGTTATCAATTTTTTATAGTTTAAATATTTGATAACCATAATTTTTCTATAATTCATTACTCAAATAGTTAAATTTTACTCTAAAATCCATAGTTCATTTCTTTTTACTAATTTATAATTATTACTTTATAGTTTTTATTAAAAAAACAGGATTATAGTAAAATTTAAATTTTTAAATAAGGAAGAAAGTAGTAAAAAAATAAACTTGATACGATATGAATCAAGTGAAGAATTTCTACCGCGAATTACACAAGCTCAGATTTTCCGCCAGGCTCTAAAAATAAATATTTAATAAAATATATAAAATATTATTGCAATCCTTAATTTATTAGGTTATATTATTGTCAAAGTAGTTTCTTATAAGATCAATTATTTTTTCAAATGGATCCCCATATACATTATCCTTACATAAATACTCCCAAAAATAAGACTAATAAATTATTTTTAATACCGTTAATTTCTTTTCCTCTTTGTTTTCATTTGGCTCAATAAGACTCGGCATGTTGGGTATATACTGTGGTTATAGGCTGAAAAAAGTATAGCAATTGGTTAACTTTCAAATGAATGAAATTAAGATCCCTTGATATATTAATGTAACCGGACCATTCATTACTGTATATTACAGTCCCGGGTAAACATATATTTCTTATGATTGGCATGAGTGTTGCAACTAAACGTTTTGGAGCAACAGTAAGAAATCCTTTTGGTGAAGGAAAATTTGTGTTCAGCAGTCCTTATACCCATATCTTGATATCAGAAGCTCTTCCCTTATAGTTTTTGGGCTTGTGAAAAAATAAACTTTCATCGATTTGAACTCTTACGTCTCCGGCTATTCTTATTTGGTTTTGAATAAAATATTTGGCAACAAAAAATTCTTAATAACCAATAAAATTCTATACAAGTGTTTATGGACAGACGCAATTCCTTTCTAGTCTCATAAATTCGCTCATACTTCAAAAACCTGTAAATAATTTCAATCAGGTTTTTGAATGACAAATTAGAATTGTAAAATACAATCTCAGAAGGTATGCTTCTGGTTGTTTTATATTTTTGACAGTTCTTATTCATACATTTAAACACTTGTGCTTCTTGTATTTTATTGCAAACATATAATCCCATTGTAGAAGAACAAAACAAAAATGTAGAAATTTTTAAGAAGCCCCTTCTGAATGAAGAAATCCCTTATAAGGGTTTTTGTCAGATGTTAGCAAGGTTCGTTAAAATTTTGGATCTTTTCGGCCAGAGAAAATAATTTATTACATTAAAAATAATAGATAAAAAATAAAAAAAATTTAAATATCAAATACCAAATTCTAATTAAATCAATTAACTTATTAAAGTCTGTTTTAAAAACATTAAACTACCACATCCATTCTTATAAATAAGAATCAATTTTGTTGCCTGGCAAACCGTTTTTTTTTAATTTTATTATATTTTTAATTTTTGACTAACAGCTTTCAATGGCTTAGGTATGTACATTAGTATTTGGGTCAACAAAATATAACATGTGATTAACCGCTTGATGACTATAACCAACGATAGAAATGGAATTTTAAGATCGCCATTGATCGGAACGAGTAATTGTTCCTGTACTAAAAACTTGTTGTATAATTGGTATTTAAGAATTAGCACTTAGTTCATTTAAACCTGAACATACACTTTAGAGCAGTGATGCCCAAACTTATTTTTACCTGGGCCAAAAAATTAAATTTAGATTATTCGGCGGGCCAAAAAATTTTTTTTTTGCTATCATATTTAAAAATATTAATGCAAATAATACAAAAGATTGAAATTAAGTATAACTTTATTTTATTACTGAATAAATTTAATTCATTTTTAATTCAGTTTTGTATAAAATTAAAGAAAAATATATAATATTTAATTGTGGTGCGATGGATGAGCTTGGATGGTAGATGCCAGTTTTTTTAATATTTGGTTCAATTTTTGATGTTGCAATTCTTAAAATGTCTTGCAAATGTTTATCTGTTAGTTTGTTTCTGTTGTTCGTTTTAGCATTTTTCATTTTTGAATAAGTTTGCTCGCATATGTATGAACTGCCAAAAATTGACAAAATTTTTGATGCAAATATTTTCAAATTTGGAAAATCTTCCTTCGATAGTCCTTGATAAAACTTTATCAATTTTTTTTCAGTAAAACTTACTTTCAAACTATTAGTACTCTGTAATTGGCACAGCTCAAGCTGTACATATGAAAATGCTTCATCCACGTCAAATGTAAATGGATTTTCAAATAGTGCTATTTCATTTGATTTGTTGTCGAAATCCGAAAATCTTTCTTTCATGTTTCTTATCAATATTTTTATTGTATCACTGAATATATTAATTGGAATATTAGCTTTTGTTTGATCGGATTTTTTAAATTTATCAAAAATTGTGAAATGCTGGAAATTTTTTGAGATATTTGTCTGTGAAATAGTGTTAATGTTGTTGAAAAACCTTGCACGTTTGAATATAGTTTGCTAACTATTTTCATATTGCCTTGCATTTTATAAATATATTTGTTCATATGATCAACCAAATCCGATAAAAATGCTATTTTCCACAACCAAACATCATCTTCAAGCTCAGGTATTAAATGATTTTTTTCATTACAAAATGTGATTATTTCTTTTCGTAAGTTGAAAAAACGTAATAATACTTTACCTTTACTTAACCATCTAACTTCAGCGAAATATATAACATCGTCCCATTCTGCATCAGTTTTATCCCAAAATTTTATAAATTCTCGATGGTTAAGTTTGTTGTGTCGTATAAAATTGACAGTTGCAATAACAGTTTTCATAACATCTTCAAATTTCAATGTTTTTGCCAATAAATTGTATTGGTGTATAATGCAGTGCAAATATAACGGTTTTTTCAATCCTAATGAAGCTAATTTTTTATTAATTTTTCCCTTGAGTCCAATATTTGTACCAGACTTACATCTTGCTCCATCCGTTGTAACATTG
>CAKKLC010002983.1:17907-37398 GCA_918559645.1 Ceratonova shasta | reverse complement strand
AAACTTTTTGCGATTAACCCCAAGGTAATTATAACAGATTTTGAAAAAGCTCTCATTAATAGCAGCAAACATGTTTTTAAAAATGTTGTATCGTATGGATGCCTTTTGAATTTAGGACAAGCAATTTGGACCAGAATAAACGAAATGGGACTTTCTAAGCGTTATAAAACAGACCTTAGTTTTAAAAAGCCTATTAATATGATGCTTTGCCTATCCTTTGTTCCTATTGATGACGTCATCACTGGATACCAATCAATTAAGAAATTTATTTTTGAAACAAAAATTGTCCGCCTGGAAACCTTTATGACCTATTTTGAAAAAAATTATATTGGTATATTTAATAAAAGTCCAGAAGATTATCAAAAGCCAGCATATGACGTTGGGTTTTGGAATGTATATGACAGGGTCGTGTTAGGTCTTCCGAGGACTTCTAACAATGCCGAAGCTTGGAACAGAACCTTCAATTTGCGAACTGGTGTAGCAAATCCAAACATTGCGCAATTTATCACGGATTTGTTGCGTGAGGAAGAATCTGACAGATTTAAATTAAAAAGAGCAATCGCTGGTAATTTTCAACTAGGAAAGAAGCACGAAAACAATGAAATTATTAGGGTTTGTGCTGAGAACTATCGGCATTTTAGCATACTTGCATATATTAACATTATAATGGGCCATTATAATTTTAAGTTCGAAGATGTTGATAATATTTGAAGAAATAAACTGATTCAATGGAAATTTTTATTTTTCTACTACATTTTTAATGCTTCGGAGAATTTTAAGTTGAAATTTTTTGACATTTGCGGTTATTTTTAAGTTGAAATTTTTTGACATCTCGGCGAGTTTAGGGCCGATATTTTCCCGGCGAGTTTCCTGTAAACTCGCTTGCAGGCGAGTTAACGGGCATCCTTTATTTAATGTTTGATCGATAAAATAATAAATTTTTGTACTGTATTAGACTGAATTTTTCAATAATTCATATGAATTTACAATCAATTTACACTAATACAGGAAAAAAAGTAATAAACAAAAATAAATTTGAAAGGAAATAATAAAATCTTTTGTTACCTTTGAAATATTTACGTCAGATCTAAATAACATCTATTTCTAAAAATAGCAGCAACAGTACAATCGTTTAAATGTTTATTATTTGAGATTGATCAATCTGAATCAAAAATCTAATGAAATGGAGTAACATACAAAAATGCATTTTAAAATATGGCATTTATCTAGAAATTACTTTATAAACAAATTGAAAAATATTTAGTTTATTAATACAAAATTATGAAACTGTTTCTGATCAGAAAAATAAAAAGATATTCTAAAGTGCTTTTAATACATATTTTCAATGAAATATACTCAAAGTATTTATTAAAATAATTTGCGTACTTTAAATAAAAGAATCATTTAGTTAATTTAGTTTCTTTCAAGATCTTAATTCTTTCAAATTATTTTTAATTTGATCCGATATACTATTCATGTCTGTTTGTTTCAAATTATGTATATTTTGTTGTATTTGATTGTTTTTCTTAATTATTTCTGCTTGTAGTTTAGAAATATTAAACATTTGATCAAATGACTATAGAATATTATATTTTAAATACAAAACATATTTGTGCAAAATAAAAATAACACTTTGTATTCATTTCTTTTAGATATACATCACCTTGTGTGATTCTCTAATTTTTTATTTAAATCTTACCTTGAACAATACTTGGAAAATTTCATCATAAAAATAACTGGCTTCAGAGTATACTTTATAAAAAAGTCTTTGTAATTTTTCATTCTCGTTTTTTTCCTTTTACGATTAAAATTGAATACTTTTTCAAGGTTCTGACTTAATAAATTCACTTTATAAGACATTTCTTGAACCTTATCATTAAGTTCTCTTCTTGAAGTTTTATGATGTTTGATTATAGATGAAGTGATTTCCTTGATTTATTATAATAAATTTACAATATTTTTCAAATAAATATCAGAGACTTTATAATTTTGAATCTAAATTTATTTATTCATTTATAACTTGAAAAGAATTATTATCCAGATAATCTTTAGTATGATTAAGTATGTTCTGAAAAGATTTTATATCGTTTATTTCTTTATATGTTTCATATAAAGTAATAATTTCCTTTCAATTATTTTTATTTTACTTTTTCAAAAATACTGAGATCTTGGTCATACTCTTTTTTTATTTGTAAAATTTCCTTATTGGTTTCTTGAACATATAATTGTTCTTTAATGTTATCAACCTCAACTTAATTAATTATTTTTTACTGTTAATATTTCTAAATAACTAAAATATTCTTGAATAATATTATATTCATCATTTAAATCTGAAACTTGGGAATATAATCATATTACTTTTAGTTAAATCAAAGTTTTCAAAATTATGATATTCAATCTTAATAAATTTAACTTAAAATAATACATTCCAGTCAAAATAATTAAAATTATTGGGTGATATTTTTGACGATAAATTATCTTCAAAATTATAAAACTGTACTCTTTTGTACAAGATTATTCAAGAAAATTAATATATTTTTATATTTAGTAAAATCACCATACAATAAATCGTTCAAATTAACTAATTTGTAATCATTTTCCTATATAAATATATTAATATACTTTTAAAAAGTTTAAAATAAGCAGAGAATATTTATGTTTTTCTTTGAGACCTTGTATACTATACTCTTGAGGAATTTTGTTTTGTAAAATATCAATATAATTTATAATCAAATTAAAAATTTCATTCAAATCATTCCTTGTTAATGTTTGGTTGTCAGTTCTAAATGATTAATTATTTAGTATACATTATGCTTTCTACTTTTTTTAAAATTGAATTTTGGGTTTCCATAAGTTAATTTTTTATATCCTATTATAATATTTTCACTTACACGATAAGTATAAACTTAAATCGAGTTTAATAATGTTAATAACATTTTTGAAAATTATTCAAATCAATAATATATCTTCACTTTATGTAAATAAATTTAAAAATCAACTATTAAATAAATTTAATTTATTTATGTATATATATATATCATAGTATAACACTATTATAATTTAAATGTCAGATATGATTTTTTCATTATCAAATAACACATATAAACATTTATAAAAGTATAAAATTAGACATTTTACTATTCTTTAGCTTAATACGTATTAATCGTAGTTAGGTACTGATTTTATATAATTTTTGGCTGAAATGCGTTTTTAGATCCCCGTGAAACGGGGTATCATACGCTTTTAAGCCTTAATTTTCATGAATATGCAACTCTTTTTCAACAAAACAACGGAAAAAGGGTATTTTTAAAAAATTTTAAAATAAGGGTTAAAAACAAATAAATAAAAGAATAAATTTATTAATTATATTCTATTTCTCTCAATGCTTCAATAAAACTATACCAAATATTTTTAGCATTCTTCCTTCGCCAAATAAAATAAGCAACCTGTTCTTTAATATTTTTTTTAACTCTATTTCTTGGTTTTATAAAAGTTTTTATTTCATTGTTTAAACCTCCAATTGTGTTTGTGTGAACTCCGGTAAGTACATCTTTAAAACATTTACTGTAATTAACTTTTATGATGTTCAAAATTAAGTTATTAAGAGGCTTTTTGTAAGCTTTCTATAAACCAGTATGGACAATAGAACCAGATTTAACATATTTTTCAATACTATTAGACATAGTATCAGCATTTCTATTGTCGACAGGAACAAAAAATGATTTTTATCGTCTGTTCTCTAAATTCCTGCTACACACCTTCCATACTATGACCTCTATTATACTTTATTCTCATCAATTTCTACTATTTTACCATGCCCACCTGTCATACAATCTTCAGGCTCTAGCATCTTACCAAACAAATCTTTTACATAAGAAGTCAAATCAGTTACCGTATGCTCTCAAAGATTTGAAGTGGTTTAAATACTAGTAATTGGCATTTAAGTAGAAACTTTAAACATAAGAATTAAACTCTGTTTATTTTAACTTTACATGAGGAAAAGAAAGTGTGTTTTAATATACTTTTTGGGATCGACAATGCTCCTTTGTCCATCTATATAATTTCCTGTTGAAATCAATTTTACATGAATAACATATAATATTCTGACTAATGATTTTTTCATCAACAAGATATTGTATAGTGCGCTCATCAGAAGTGAAAACCATTAGCATCTCTTTCATAGGCAACATATATAATAGGGTCTTTTTTCAAAAAAAAAATTAAAAAAGTACATGATTTCCGGTAAAATCACGACTTGGGAGCAAGATATTTAATAAAATTACATAAAAACTCACCTAAAAACACGTGATTTACGGCAAGGGGGGTCCCAAAACTGAAAAAATCCAAAGTTTTTATTGTGATGTGCTATAAATGAAAGTATCATTATGTATGCTAAATAATAATTCATTCATAGATAACGAAGTAGCTGTTTTATTATATTAGAATTAAACTAAATTGAACCATAAATACGACTTAAGAATTTTATCATTCACTTAAAATTATAGTTTATAAAGATATTTAAATTTTGAATCACCTTTTTACTTAAAAAAATGTATATGTAAGCGAAAATCTTTTCAAACTCTTAAACATTAATTTTGACCAGATTATATAGACTAAGAGAAGGGATCAATAAAAAATCATCTAACCAATTCTTTGATCAATAAAAGAATATAATTCCTGTTTTAGATTTATGATTTATTGAAAATTTCAGAAAACAGTATTTTCAAACTGGATTTCAGTTTTTATATTTCCACAAAATTCAAACTAAATTAGGATATTTACATAAAATGTTGATGATTAAATTATCGATTGAAAAATCTAAGAATCTTGAATATTAATATTCATACTATACCGATTTAATAAAACAGCAATTCAGTATTGAATTATAAGAGATTTATTAATCATATCTAAGTAGTAATTTTATTACTAATTTTTTTAGTTGTTAATTAAGATACTACAGTGTGGGAACCATTTAAATTTCAAGAAATATAATGTTATTATTTATGCCTTTTGGAATGTTAAGATTCATAAACTGAATTGACAAACCAATTCAACTTAAACAAACTACCGCAGATTGTATTTTAATTTTATCGGAAAAAAACTCACAGAAATTATATGAGTTTGATACCACATAATCATAATTAATTTAAAAGTGGAATAAATCATCTTTTTAAACAATTTTATTTTATTGGTTAGAATCACTAGTAAAAATATTGAAAATACATTAAATACCTAATTGAACTATCTCAAACTAACAATTTATCTGCAAAGAAATCTAATAAGATTGTTATTAAAGCATAATGAAGTTAAATTTGTATTTATTGTGTGTAATAATGGTCATGTCTATTTATATATATATATAGTTTTAAAGAACAAATTTTAACATGTTTATTTTGATCTGGTATCAACAAAACTTTTTCTAGTTGGTAGGAATCATAAATATAGGTACATTTTGTTAACAGTTCAAATGGTACTGTTGAATTTTGTTGGAGTTTATTTTTGTCTTTTATTTCCTTTATATAAGCTGATAAATTATTCCTATTTGTATAAAAACTAAAAATTAATGATTTGAACATTTTGGATGAATAAAAAGTTTAATTGTGTTTTAAATTTAAATTAAAATTAATTAATCTTTGTGAATTCGACAGCAACTATTTTGGTCACAAATCAAAACTTAGAACAAAGAGTATTTAAAAATGTTCCGCACACTAATATTCATGATAAAATAACTATTTTGTTGCAAAATTCTAAATATCAAAGTAATCATTTTTCTGTAATATATAGATTAAGAAAAACATATGATACTGTAGACCAGTGTTTACTAACCAACAAGTTCCGCGACCCCAGCAATAAAATTAAAAATGTCATTAAAGTTTAATGGATTTATAATGTTTAACACTCTGTTTTTTACATCTAAATATTCCGTATTTGGTTAAATTTTATAGACCCCAAGATTATTTAGGAAATTTTTTTTATATTTGAACTATATTGTAACATAGGTTTAATATAGGTTTTAATTATTGTGTATATAGCATATATACTGATTTATGAACAAAACTTTTTGTAACATTTTTTGGCAGTTTGCAAAGGAATAAAACGTTTACAATATTATAATTGTGCAATACATGAAATACAATAAGAGCACACACAATCTAAATTATCAAATTTTAAATTAAGCTTAAATTTAAAATGACTGAAATAAAATAATTCAGGATGAAATAAAATCTTTTAATATTATTCGCGTTACGAAACTCTTGGTTCTGCAAAACTAGGATCTATCAGCGAGAATTCTGAATTTGCTTCTTATTGCCAAATGGGAAATTCTTAGAATGGTATTTGCAAGAGCACAACAAAGATCATCTTCTGTAGCAAGTTTACTTCTGTATTTGGATTTTATAACCAACAAGCTTGAAAATCCTGTTTCGCAAAGGTAAATAGTTGGAAAAGGAAGAAGCATGCGCAAATAATATCGGACAGAACTGGGTATAATTTTGGATACTTTATCCAGAATTTGGTAATTGACATTGAAGAGTAATCACTTTTTGTTGTGTTGTTAGTATTGAGTTCATTAAGTCTTCTTGCGCATTTTTTGGAACATCTTCAATTTTTATTGTAAATGGATTTCTAGCAAGTGTAGATGGGGTATCGGGTAAATTTTGAAAATATCTGGAAATTTCTTCTTCAAGAATACTAAAATATTCTTTTACAAAAATTATAATTCTGTTCATTGTCTCCTTTTCAATATAATTTTCTTCAAGAAGAGCCGATAAATTTGACAACATGTAAATTTTGTTTTCATCCCATTTTTTTTGCCATAGTTGAAGTTTCAATTGCAATGTTCTAATTTTTTCTGATAAATCTAGAAATGTAGAATTTTGGCCTTGAAGCGAAAAATTTAATTCGTTTAAAATTGCAAAAATTTCAAACAAATATGCAGTTTTGGAAAGTTGGTTTTTTTTGCTAAAAGGTGCTTCCTGTTGCTGTTTAGATTTTTGCTTAAAAAAATGTTTTTAATTCATCACGAAGATTAAAAACTCGTTTTAAGACTATAAATCTGAACAACTATCTCACAATAGTGTAAAATAACATAAAATTATTGGATGCATCCAACTCACTGCAAAGTTTTAAAATTATTCGGCTATTTAAAGCACTTGATTTTACAAAATATACCGCTTGAACAACGTTTTTCATCATTTCTTGGAATTTGTATGGCAAATTTTTTGTTGCGATCACTTGTCGATGCATCATACAGTAAGATCCGATAACTTTTGGCAATGCATTGATCATCAAACGTTGCAAACCAGACCTACACTTTTACATTGTTGTAGCACCATCAGTGCAAACACCACAAACACTTTTTCATAAATTGTCATTTTTTAAAAAAGAATCGACTCTACCAAATACATCTAGGGCAGTAGTTGTTGTTTCTAGTGGTTTGCAAAACAGACCCTCTTCTTTAAATTCGCTATCATAAATATACCTCACGTAAACTAATAATTGTGAGCAGTTTGCTACATCTCTTTATTCATCCAGTTTTATACTGAATAATCCCAGTAGTCCAGATTTTATTATGTTGATTAATTGCTCAATAATATCTGCTGACATTTCTTCTATCCTTCTAATGATCATGTTATTGGACAGTGATAATGTATCTAATTTGCTAATATATTTACTTCCAAGCATAACACAAAAATATCCTTGGTTTCTGGCAACAGCGATTCTTCTGCAATAGTGTGCGATTTTTTTGATTTGGCGATTCTAAGAGCCACTAAATATGAAGCTTCAATAGTGGCTAAATTTTGCTGTAGGTATCTTACCCAAACCAAGTATATTTTTCTTTACATGATCTGCTTTGTTCTCAAAAAATGCGACATCCATGCTTGCAAGGTTCGGATGTTTCGACTCAAAATGCCTCTTAAGTTTGTTCGGCTTCATTGCTCGGATGGAAAAAAACTTCGTAGCAAATAACCCACTGGGCCCTTTCTACTCCATCCGAAAATATGAAAGTAAAGCCATACTTCAAAAACTCATCATTTTTGTTCTTTTCTTAAAACTTCTCTTATGCTGATTCATTATTATAGCTCAAAAAACTTCCGAATATTAAAAATTTTAGTAAAAGGTGCAATTAGGTTAGCTTTGAAGTTTAAAAGGTGAAGAAATGCTGTACGGATTATTTTAATATCTAAAAAACTGTTTCGCCTCAAATATAAATAGCTTAATTTACGTCTCCAATAATTTTCGGAATTTCATAAAAAGAGTTGAAGCTCGTAGAGATTAATTAGTTTAAATTTTTAAGTTACATAGATTCCTAAGATCTGAAAAATTAATTGGATTTCATAGGGGCCTTAGTGTGTAAGCATTACTCAGATTTAAAATATTAGTAAAAAAAAAACTGCAGAATAAAATTAAAAAAAATTATTTTGAAAGTCTCAGACGACCCAAAGAAAATTATTAGCCAACCCACACTATGGGAACCACTGCTAAAGACACTTAAAACTCCTTCGTTTTAAAAATCAATTAAGTAGAAACAGAAGAATTATTATTTTAATGTTTATAAATGGCTGATCTTGAAACTTATCACTATTTAAATAATTAATAGTGTTACTAAATTATGAAAATTACGAGGTGATTTATAATCCAGTAATAAGAACTAACACATGATTACATTCAAGTTTATTTTAACCATTAAATAAATACCAAAATTTTTTGCAATATCTTAGATATTGGATCAGTATTGACCAGATTGATGAAAGGATGAACTATATTTCAAAAGTTAACAAATTGAAATTTTCATATAAATTCGATTGAGATAAATTCTTTATTTTATTATCTGAAAAATGACTAATACAAAAAAAAATCTAACTCGGATGATAAAAATATCTTTCAAATATTGTATGAAAGAATACCTTCAAACATGACCTTAATATTAAAAATTTTCTTTTTTGCTCTAGTGCATTTTTTGAGTTTTTATATTTAAAATAATTTTGCAGATAACTTTTAATCATAATTATTTAGATTTTAGCCGCTGTTAATTTATCCACTATATATTTAATTCAAAATATTGTATTCTGATATTTTTTAAACGGTTATTAATCTCCATAATTTTTAGTTTTACAAAAGAAGCCATATAACCTGTTATTTGTGAAACAGGTATTGAATGTTCATTTTTTCCTTTATTTAATAGGTTTTCTAAATATCATCACAGTTTATCAACTCTAAAAAGTTATTTTTACCAAGTAATATATTTTTTGTTATCATTTTATACCCCAAAATATTCTTTCGATGTTAATATTTGTCAACCTCAAAACTCTCAAATATCAATATATTTATTGATTAAGAATGAAATTTTTGAGTAAAATGCTTCAATGTACTATAAATGATTAATTTGGAGAAATCTTCAAAAAAAAAATATCACAGAGAATTTCTCAAAAAAACATTATTTTATAAGCCGATAACATGAAAATTAAATCATACCCAAAATACAATGATTCTTTAACTATATAAATTCATTCTTGAATTAACAAGTTACTTAAATAAAATTCAACCTTTAGATCTTTAAATCATATTTTAGATATAATGATCAGTGGGTGGAAACTTGCCAAAAAAATAATTTATAAAAATATAAATGTATTCGCTTTTCAATAATAAAAATTAAATAATTTTTATTGATACCCATCAACCTATATACTTTTAAGTTTCCGATCATAAATATTGTTTATAGCCTCCAATAATCCAATTTCTTCAAACAATAATAAACTTGAACAAACACTTCTTAACTTTTCTTCTTAAAGTAAATCTTTTCTTGACAATTCAAAATTCGCTCATAAGGATTGGTAAAGCATAAATCTATTTCTTTCCACTTCATCATTTAGCCTGGTAATAAATCAAGAAATGTTGGGATGGTAAATCTCATTCGCAACATTAAATACTCGATGCCAAACTTCTACTTAATTGGTTGTTTGCGGTATGTTCTTTTCAATTCTGGCATAAGAGTTTCATAAACCAAAATCATAAATACCTTGCTTTAATAAATTTGAATCAGCATCAAAATGTTCAATATATACTTTTTGAAAATATTGTATAAAGCTATCAATTTCACAAATCTATATATTCTCGATCCAAATCAATATTTTAATATATGTTGGTATAATGGATGCTTTTAGGATAAACGTGATATTTAAAAAATAAAATATTGACTTTTTAAATAAAATATCACTTTTATATCTTACTACAATTTCGTTGCTTTGTATTCAACGCCAAACAGCTTGAACAAAATAGAATAGACATGCAAATGATTTAGCTTCTACTAAAACTTTGCTAGTTGAATTCAATAGAGCCTTTTCAAAGTCGGTAATAATGTAATGTGGCTTAAGTGAAAAGAGCTCATTAATTTTTGTGAATGCAGGATTCTTGTGATTTGTTATTCATAAGTCATAGCACAAGGGATATGTTTTACCAAGAAAGTATCCATGAATTGAGACAACCAGAATAAACCCCGGTGGTGACACTTTGAAAGTACATTCGATAAGCCATATTTTACTTTGTCGAATGTACTTTTCTTTTAATAATGAAGAAAATATTACGAACCTTTTAGGATCAAGAACACCACTATCATAACGAAAAAATATTTCTCTGCGAAAATAAAATTTTAATTCTACCGGGATATTGATATTTTCATTTGGATAAAATCATGCATAGCATTTCTTTATTTATTGACAATATCTCTCATATACTTTATCTTGTGCATTCCTTGAGCATCATTTTTTGATACGCCAACTATTTGCTTCATGACAATCTGCGTTGCCGACATTATACTTTCTATTGCTTTTTTTTAATTGATCCTTTTAGTTTTAATTTGCAATCTTAACATGATCAGGAGGATGTGAGTGTTCTATAGTAGAGCAAACACAATCCCCTCACCAAGAATCACAATTCCCTAAACTGTCTTTGCTGACATCTCCATCTTTTTTATTACCATCTGTTGAGTGAATGGTGTAAAAAAAGCCATCCATGAACAACTGATCAGCATCTCTTTGTGTTTTTGAAAATTTGATTGTCATAAAAGAATAAAAAAATTTAGCGAGTTTGCGCAAATTTTTGATTTGGAGAGTATGAGTGCTGCCAAATTCATTCTTGAATTAACAAGTCACTTGAATGAAATTTTAGATATTATGATACCTAATCTTTGATAATTCACTCAAGCAAATATTATTTAAAAATGTTGTAATTCTTAATTTTTGTTTCGACACATCTTTCCTATGAAAGTTTGTTTGTCAGCATATATTTCAAAAATTTTGCCTTATCTTAATTATAAAATACCTTATTAGATTCTCTATTTTATTTCAAATTATTTTAAACCAATATAATGAAACGATGATAACCTTTAAATTTGATTATTAACTTTAAAAATTATAATTTTATTTTTGTAATATGCAGAAACATCAGTCTGTGTCAGTGTTTCCCAATCATATGTTATCTACGCCCTCTTAAAAACCATCAAAAATCTCTAGTGCCCTTCAATAAAAAATATTATAGAAACATATGGTGTGAATGTATATAAGATTATAATAAAATAGAAAAAATTAAAACTTGTATTATTTTTAAAAAAGTCCTATGCTCACCTTAGCATACACTGGTCTAGATACATAGAATAGTTACTCGTTTAGATATCTCACTTTTAAAATAATATTTTTTAATAAAAAGAATTTTGTTTTCAAAAATAAACACTAAAATTTTTGTTCACTTACAAAATAATTATAATGGGCTTTAATATTTATAAAACTGTTTGCAACAGTAATAAAAATTGTCTTTGATTAATTATGAGTATTAAACAGTCAAATTTTTTATAATCGCTTGATTTGAATTAAGAAAGTGTTATTTGATTAATCATTTAAACATAGTATGGTCTTCTTTACCTAACAAGATAAATTTCGTAGTATTTATGATAAAATCGCTGCTTTGTAATTAAGCAAATTATTAAATTAATATAAATAAATTTAACCTGTGACTTGCATTTTGTTTCTTGTAATTTAATAGTAAAATAATGACAATTACCTTTAAATGATGTTATATAGCAGTAAGATTTTTATATTTTTAATGTATTTAATTTTATATAGAAACTTTATACAGGGTTATGCAATTTTATAATTAAAATTATTGATTATTATATTTAAAATTATTGATTATTATGATTAAAATTATTGATTATTATATTTAAAATTATTGATTATTTTGAATTGTAAATAGTTTTTTTTCAATGTAGTATTATTCATATTTAAAATTATAGCTTTTATTTATCGAGAATTTATAAATTGTACAACAGAAAAAATCTAAATAATATAATCTTTAATAGGTATTTTTTCATTAAAAAAATACGTATAATTTCATATAATGATTAACCAAATTACACGATATTGCTTATTTGTAAAACCCTATATAATTTAAATCTAAGGTCATCCATGGTTATAAATATTTGAGGTTGCCAATTATACTATAAATTTGTAGTTGACAGTCATATAAAAACTTATCAAATTATTTTAGTACAAAAACATCTAATAATTGATTTTTTATTAAAATAATTACATAAAAAAAATCAATTAAATTTAAGTAACCTTATATACAGTTGGTCTTTAAATAGAAAAATATTGTTTGAAATCATTTTGATCAATAAAAAATTATTTTGTTAAAAATAATCCGGTTTTTTTAAGTTGTATAAAGTTAAAATAATCTTCTGGATGGTATAATTAATCATAATAAAAATTATCTATTGAATTTTTTGAGTTTTTAGGACAAAATTTATACATGAACTTTTAAAAAACCAACCTTACAAACTTTAAAAACGAATATACAGATAATTAATAAATCCTAACATTCAGAAAAACCCCCTTATATTAAATAATCAAAAGTAACTTTTCAACAATATTTGTTGAAATAATATTCGTAAATTTAATATAATAAACAAAATAAAGCATAATATAGCGTTTCTCAAATAAAAACACCGATATCTCGAATAAAAAAAATCAACACCCATGAGACCACAAATAAATCGCAAAAAATAGCTAAGCGATGAAACAAGATTGACAATGATTTTAAAACACGATACCGGCAAGAGTGCTATTATATTGCGAAGGAGTTGGTAGTGTCGTATGAATGTGTGAAATCTGTGATTAAAACGTTCAATAAGACAGGGAGAACACTAGCAAAATGGAAAAGAGCGTCAAAAACAATAAAAATCAATTAAAAAAATCAAAGAATTAATAAAAAGAGCGTTGGAGGATGATTTTTTTATAACTCAATAAAAAAAAATTTAAAATGAAAAAAATTTAAACGTTTTAACTGTGGACAGATAGATTAAAAAAAACTTTAATTATTCGTTTAAAAGAGTATTTCTTGTCCCAAGACCAAAAAAAACCCAAAACAATATCGAAACTTGCTTCGCTTATGCAAACATCTATCTGGGTTTGAACGAGAACAAAGTGGTTTTGTTGATGAAATGGGTGTTAGTGTTGCGATGAGACTGCAATACGTTAGGAGTGAAGTAGGTTTGCCGGCAAGGAAAACTGGAAGGTCTATAAGGGCACAAGATTATTCAGTCTGTATGGCGATTTGGAAAATAGGCATCTTAAAGCATAAAACTGTACGAAGTGTTTACAACGGAAACACCTTTTGTGAATTTTTTGTCGATTAAATTAGGTTAATGGAATAAAATAACATGTTTAATTATACAATAATATGCGCTAATAGTTCTATTTATAAGGTTGAAAGCGTACAAAATATGTTCTCCTAAATAAGACATCAATTAATATTCCTCCCTCCCTATAGTCCACAATTAAATCCGAATGAGGAGGTTTTTAGCAAATGGAAAACAAACATTAGAGCAAGTAATTTGAATTCAATTGAAGAATTGCTAAGTGCGGTAGATGATGGTAGTTCTAACATTACTGTGCAGAATTGTGAGGGTTTTAAATCATAAAAGATTGTTTGCACTAAAGGCAATCCGAAGAGAAGATTTTTTAACTAAATCTGTTGTTTTATTTGAGAAATTGGGTGTTTTATATGAGAAACGCTGTATTAAATTTAAAATTTTATTTAAATTTTATTCTCAATTTTGAACAATCTTTCAGTTTTAATTATTGAATTTGATATATATATCTTTTTAATTAAAATAAATTTATGTAGTTACATATACAATGTTTTCAAACAAACATTCTTATTTTGTGTAATAATGAAAATTTTTAAATTCAATTTAATAACAAATAATTTTTAATTTACCTTATTTTATTATAAAAATTAGAATAATTCAAGAATTATAGTTTTTAAAATAGAACCTTACATAAACTATTTAAACATCTGAATGTGATATAAAATTTCCAACAGATGCTTATATCTATATAAAGTAGAGATTACAAATCCATCAAAAGAAAATTGTTTACTTTAAACGTTCTTCCAAAGATATACGATTAAAAAATCGCTTTATCAATTAATGATTCTTTTAGCTATTTTATGTTAAACGGGGGATCAATCCTAAAAAGATAAACTAAAAAAAAATTGTTCAGTTAAAAAAAGGGCCAAGAAATAAATTTTAATTAATAAAGATTTTCGTAAAAAAAATTCTTAGGTTCCATTTCCAAATAAATTTGTACAGTTAAAAATGCAGTACATTATTGCATATTATCAACAATATTCTATGAGCCAACTATGAAATAAAAAAAAACAAAAGAAAATAAATCAATAGCCGCATTCTATTTAAGGTAATACTAATATCTGTTAAATTAATATAGTAGTGGAATCAGGAAATCCAACTGATTTCATTTTCACTTAATTCCAGTATTGCTAATACTTCGTTATCTATAAATCCTAATAGTCAATTTAAAACAACAGCTAAAACAAAAATTAGGAATCTTCAAGTCTCAATTAATTAAAAATCAGATAAAATTTTAAAATCTAAGCAGAAGATATAAAATAATAAAAAAATAAAATTTTTGATAAATCGATTCTATCATGTTGGTTGAATTTAAGTATGAAAAATTAAAGAACTTAAATTATAAGCAATTACTATCGAATTATGTGTTTATAAGAACAAATTGAAAAGTATTAAAATTCAAATTGGTGTTAAATACAAGCAAGTTAACAAAATCAAGATACTTTGCAAAAAAAACTTTTAAATATCATTTATTAAGTTTATTATTAAGATTTGAATCATGAACATTTTTACCAAAGGTCTAGTTTGTTGAACACAATGAATTTAATTAAGACTGCAACCTGGTACTTTCAATGTATGAATCAATCAGACCTTGAAAAATATTGAAAGATTAAAAAAAAGAGATTATTTTATTTGAAACCTTTTTACATATTCAACTTCTTTTTTATATTAAAATATCATCATTTTTAAGGTAATTAGCATATCAAGGTGCTATTATTTCTACCAAATGCATCGCTTACTTTTATAAATTATGTATAAAATTTGATAATAAAAAATAGTTGTTTAATATAAAAGACAAGATAAAAATACCTTGAGCTCTACCGTCAGCTCTGATATTGATACATTTGGGACATAAACTCAGAATATTGATTAAAATCTTTTATTATTGGTCAATATTGCTTCATTTATTTTGTAAAAAATATTAACAATGTTGATAAATTCACAGTTGTTGTTTTATATTCTAATTTAAATTCCATCACTGTAAGATCTTTTAAAAATGATAAAAATATTTCCTTCTCATTTTTTTATTATATGAATTGGTCATCATTACTTGTTAGTTACGAATCATCGTAAGCAACCCTTATGTAAAATCAATATTTATGAATAGTTAAATGAAAATCTTAACTTTTTAAAATAGCGCCAAATTCGAAGTCATCTTTTAATTATGAAATCTTGATTTTTATTTGACAGGTATTAATGCGTTTTTTTATTGATCATAATCTGAAATTAAAATTTAAAATACCTAAAATTTAAATAAACAGTCTTAGTGCCATCATATAATCATATTGCTTTGAAATATGATATTTTCATAACAAAATGGTATAAAAAGGAGTGTTGAAATTAAATTTTAAAGTCAGCAACAAACAGCTAAATTATGCTAAAAGTTATTAATTAACAATCAGAATATGTTACTAAAAACAATTTAAAATTAACCAATGTTCTAAAGGGTTAGTACAGCATTAAATTTAAGAATGGCAAAAACTTGACTCATTTTTATCCAGAAAGACTTGAGAAATATATTTTATCAAATATTTCCTCATAGAAAAATTTAGCATCGTATTTTAAATTTTTAATATTATTAAAACAATAATTTTTCTATTATGATGTAAACCCTAATTTTTTTAGTATAGTATTTGGAAATCTTATAAACTAATGTCTATATATTCACTAATAGTAACCAAAAATATGTTTCTTAAAAGAAATTTTCTGGATTACAATACATATATTGTACAAAAAAGCCTTAAACCTGTTTAAATTTATTAATCATGGTGAAAAACCACTATTAAACCTATTAAGTGAGTAATGTTGATCAGATTTACAAAGAAATGCCAGTTCCATATTATTTCTTTTAGTAATTGAAAACTAATTTTAAATTAGTAATGAAATGCTATAGATTTTATGTATTTTCATCATATTGGAATTTTTAAATTATGATGTAAATTTTAATTCATCGGCGTGATTAAACTAATCATATAATTAAATAAAATTATATAATCAAGACTTCTTCAGATATACATACAGTCTGTCCTCTAAATAACAAACAATCGTGGTGACTTTTTTTCCAAAGTGTTCGTTAAAAATAACGAACATGAATATTTAGTTAAATTATAAATGGACGAAACAACAATTAAATATTAAATGTGAAAAATAACGCAAAATTGGATCAAAATAACCAAATATTTTTTAAAAATTAACTTTTTATTATTTTTTTTATAGTAGAGAATTGTATTAAATTTTTTGATTTCACTATTCTCAACTCCAGGTTTAAAAGTGTAAAAACTGCTTAAAAATTCTAGCTGGGTTTCCGCCAGATAGAGTTTAATATCATTCAGCCGATTCCAAAATTCCTGCTTTGTAAGTTTTTCGATCTTAATAGATGATTTGTCTTCTTCATTTCCACCTTCAAGATCATCAACTTAAGAAACATCTTCACATATAATTTCGGCATCCACTTCAGCAAATAGCTCGTCTTCAGAAAAATATTCTGGATGATAGCTAATAAAATCGTTAGAATCCCCCTCAAAAGTTGGCGTGGCGTTAAATTTTGAAATATCCAACATAAAGTTGTCCGATGCTTTCTTATAGCAATTTATTATAGTTTCCTTTGTAACCTCATTCAAAGCTTCTATAGTCAGAAGAAGTGCATCGAAAAATTTGAACTTTTTTACGATATCATAATATTTTTCTTTCCTTATTAGATCATGTTCAAGATTAAGTTTGTTGTTGAGCTTTCTTAAAAAAATTAACTTGAATGACTTAATTATTCCTTAGTCCAGCAGCTGTATACGGGAAGTTACATTGTGCGGAAAGTATAATAATTCAATGTTGCTATATTCTACGCCAACGGGGTGAACGGGAGCATTATCCAACGTCAACAATATTTATCTATCTTCCGATTTCATTTTTTCGTTCAAATCATGCAGCTATTTGCAAAAAATATTAGTTATCATCCAAGCTTTTTGATTGAATTCATAAGAAAAGGCTATCCTTTTAAAATAAAGATTCTTAAAACCTCTCTGGTTCTTTGACTTTCCAATAAGCAGAGGCTGTATCTTTTCTCCCATCGTACTGACACAGAACAAAATAATTACGCGATCTTTACTAAACTTTCTACTAATCTGATTCTCATCAGCGTGGCATAGACTTCTACTTGGCGTGGCTTTATAGAAAAAGCCCGTCTCATCACAGTTGAAAACATTTTTTGACCTATAAGTCTTCAATTTTTCGAAATATACTGTCTTAAATTCTTCTATTTTGTTGTAATTGACCATGTCCGATACGCCAGAGATCTTCTTGAAGCTAATTTGATGCCTTGTCTTAAAATCTTTTTAAATCCATAAGAAGCACAAAAATTTTTAGACCACACGATTCAGCCATCTTTAAAGCTGTATTTTGCAGGTCTACATCTTGAATTGTTATCCACTTTCTTCTTTTCATTCAAAACCATTCAAACAATTTGCAATCAAAAACACTAGTTCTAAAGCTATTCACAACATTTTTGGCGTTTTTTCTTGCATTATATTCTTACAGCTTTACTCTGTTATTTTAAATCCTGTTCAAAGTACCCAAAGGTATACCACACACCTTTCCAAGATCTCCTTTAGAAAGCATAGATTCTTAGATTCAAACTCTATAATTGCTATTTTTTCTGCAAGTGTAAGTCTTAATCTTCTTTTTCCTCGTTGAGGTTTGACATTTTGGGGATGGAATTAAATAAAAACTTATATCAACAGAATTTTCGGAAACTTTCGGTATTAAAAGTACATTCTATTCGTAATTCGAGATAAACTTTCAACGTAATATATCTTCGAAGTAATAAAAAAAGCACTAGATGTTCGTTAATTGTAAGTGTTCGTTATTTAGGGTGTTGACTGTACATTCTTTTATTAACACAATTATTTTTTGTAAAATAAAAGTAATGATTGAGTCAGAAAGAATTGTATATTGGCATCTATCGGTATGAAGTACATAATTAATCGATTTTGGAGCTTATAATATTAGGATAAGCTCTTTTGAAGACAATATTATATATTGAAATAACATTTATTAACATATTACAATCAATATACTTAAAATGACATTTTTGGCAAAAATTTAGCATTTTTTGAAGTATAATGCTAATAAAACTACTAAAAAAATATTTTGGTTTTAGTTTCTTATATCTTCCTTTTTATACTTTATTTTGTGGTCTTCAACCGTAAATCAGGTTATCTATTATTTTATAATAACTTTTGATTTATTTAAGAAGAAACAGATTTTATCTAGAAGGTTCAAAATACACTTTTGTAAAATCCCATTAACTAGTAGGTTCAAACTTATTTCATAATTAAAAAGTCATTTACCGCTTTTCAAATTAACTTTTAATTAAAGTTATATTTCATTATTTGAATGTCAATTTGAGTAGTATTCTATATGTAAAGAATCAGCGTTATTAAAAATTAATGTCTCATCAAATTGTTCATTAGATAATTGATACAATTTTAATTGCATAATAAAGATTGATTACATAATATGAATATATAAACAGTAATGTGCTAAGAGTTGCTCTAAGAACGTCATTTACTAATATTTAATGCAACCAATATACCACTTAACACTTTTAGTTTCTTTCTTTATATTAAAAACCATCTTCCAATATATATTTCATAGTACTTCCTATGTGAATTTTGTTTACTCTGTAATATTAAAGATTTTCTTTTAATAATTACTTTACACGTGCAAATATGTTTTGTTGTAAAATTTATACAATTATTTTTCAGTTTTTGAATTACTTTTATAATAAAGACGTT